>PVIW01009146.1:0-54240 GCA_004026585.1 Noctilio leporinus | reverse complement strand
CACCATCATCACCACCACCATCACCACCATCATCACCACCACCATCACCACCATCATCACCATCACCACCACCATCATTACCACCACCACCATCACCACCACCAACACCGACATCATCACTATCATCAACAACAACAACACACCCGTCACCGCTACCCCCGCCACTGCCACCACAAGCAGCCTTTAGTGCTGTGCTGAGGCAAGGTAAATATTATTATTATTTAAAAAATTGATTAATTTAATTCCCATTTTTTAATGAAGAAGTTGAGACTCAGATAAGATACTGGTCTCACTACTATAAGGGTTTGCTTTATTCTAAGATTTATGTGTGTAAGTAAGGTGCTTATGTGAACATGTGTTCATGTGTGTGCATAGCCGAGGGCATATATGTGTGCTTGTGTGCACATGTGTGTATGTAAGTTCATGTCTACATGTATATTTGAGTTCCTCTGTGTGCTTGTGTGCTCATGTATGCATGTGTATATAGCTGTGTGAATGCGTGTTTGTGGACAAGCAAACCCGTGCATCTGTGTGCACATGTATGCAGACATCTGTGTTTCTGCATGTGCATTTAGGTGAGTTTTGGGGGGTTTCCGAGGCCTGGAGAGGCAGGCTGTGCAGCTGCTCTGGTCAACCTGTGTCCCCAGTGCCCACGGGGAGGCCTGGGGGCGGCGCGGAGCGCGCTGTCTCTGAGAGCGTGGTTGGGAAGCAAAGGGTGGGCAGGCCCACAGGCAGGGCGGACCCTCGGGGTGTGGGGCCACCCTAAGGGCCCTCCAGGGTTCTCTGTGCTGGCCAGCCAGGGTCTTTGGTTGGCAGCATCCCGTGGTGCCAGGCTTGGCTGCTTCTGGGCTTCCTGACGAGAAGGTCTGGAAGACCAGTGCCCACCTGTGCCCGGGGATTGGGAACAGAGGAGATTGTGCCATGCGGTGGTGGGCGGCAGGGGGCGGAGAGGAGGCCCCGTCCGGCATCCACAGGCACCTCCGGGCCAGCCCCAGCCCCGCCCTGCCATCCGCAGACCCCGGCCAGGCTCACTCCAATGTGGCACCCGTTGGCCACATGTAGCTCTCCAAGTGTAATCAATTAGTCAATTGATTATCAAGCAGCCAAGCTAATCAATTCAAACGAAATGCAGACATTCAGTTCCTCAGTGGCACTCACCACATCTCGAGCTCTCGACGGCCACCAGTCACGGGGCCACCAGTCACGGGGCCGCCAGCGTGGCTGCGGAGTGTTTTCGTCATGGCCGACAGCTGGTCAGATGTGCTGCGCCAGATGACATGTCTCAGAGCACATTCCCACCGCCAGGGACAGGGGGGCTCCCGCTGCTGAGACCTCGGGCCCCGCTTTGTTCCGGGGTCCCGTGGCTACCGCCACCCACAAGGTGGAGGCTTTCTCTGGGCACCAAGGTCTTTATGGGCAAGGCCAGGCTTCGGATTGCATCCGACTCATGGGAGAAGACAGGGGAGGGCAGGCAACTGTCCCTGTGGCGGTGCCAGCGATGGTGACGAACGCGGTACAGGTGTTAATAACACACTAAATGGTAAAGATCACATGTTGTGTGTGAGTGTGCCTCGTCCCCGTTCCACGAAGTAGGACCTCAGGCGCGAGCTACACCCAGCCTGGCGCATCCTGGAGGGTAACCGTGCCATTTGATTGGGTTGGATTCACTCTCTGAAGCCAGCAGCCCCTTCAGCATCACGATTCCCCTTTCCCTGGAGCTGATTCGGGGTCCGCTGAGGGCTACACGGGGTTCCCGCTCTCCGGCCTCCCTGGCACCTGCACCCGCAGCGCCCAGTGACAGAAGACGAGCTGGCGGCTTTCAGGGCGACCTTTGGTGGCCATATGGCCTGTTAGGCCCCTGAGCAGCACGTGGCAAAGTATCGGGGGGCTGGGAGGACCCCCTGCTTCGGGCTGGTCCTTGGAACAAGAAAACAAGCTCAGTTTGCGCCAAGAGAGCAGGTCGCGCTGATTTGGTTTAAATGTAACCCCGTGAAACGATCTTAGGCACAAGAATCCGTTTCCTGGGAGTCGCAGGTGTGCACGGGAGCTCTTCTATGTGAGTGAGATCCGGGTGCAGTTGGGTCCTGGGGCTTCTCTCTTCACGTGACACAAATGTTTCACACTAGGACGAAGCCGAGCGAGGGGGGCGCAGGGGGCGAGGGAGCCAAGCCCCACCCAATGGGGCCTGAGTGCCAGAAAGGTAGGACAGGGTGGCCGAGTCCCAGGCACCTTTCTATGCAGGACAAACCGGAGAGACAGGGACCACGTGCCCAGCCAGAGCTGGGACTCTGGGGATTGCCTGCCTCGCTGTCAAGGAAAGGTAGGGACCTGCCACTGGAGTGGCGATAGAGGCCAGAGGGACAGCCTGGGGACACCGAGGCCCTGAAAAGAGCATTTGCCGAAGAATAAGGCTGCTACTCCTGACCCCACGGCTGCTTCCTCCTGACTCTTGTCTCCTGCTCCGGTCGACCTGGGCCCCTAGCTTTGCAGAACCTCGCGTTTCCACCCGTGACGTGGGGCCTCATTCCCCCGAGGGTGCATTTTCTGTCCTCGGGCCACGGGGGCACGGCTGGCGCCTGGCCCTGCTAGTGACCACCACGAAGGGCCACTTCTGCGGGCATTCTGATCATTGTGACCAGCCGTGTCTTCACCGTGCAAGGCAGGGGAGGAGGAAGAGGAGGGAAATGGGAAATAGGGAAAAAGGGAGAAATACAAGAGCTGGCGGGGACTGAGGGCGTCTCCGTGTAGACCCACCAGGATGCAGGCCCGTTGCCCGCCTTCCCCCTACACACGTCTTTCCTCAGCTCTGGCACCGGCCCAGCCCAGCTCCCCGGGGGGCATCCAGAAGGTGCTCAGGGTCCAGAGACCCCCTTGCCCTTGCGGCTCCTCCATTCTCCTTGCCCCGTCTGGGGAGTAGGTGAGACTCTATGTCCCTTCCGGCCTGCGGCCTGCGAGGGGCTGGTGACCGTGGGCACAGCCCGCGCAAGCCAGGAGCAGGAGGCCCCCCGCAGGCAGGCTTGGATGCGGGACGGCCTGATGTCACCTGCCCCGATGCCTGGGGCCCGGGCGCCTGGGCAGCTCTGGGGGCCTCCTGCTGGGATCCATCTTTCCGGAGCGTCTTTAGCAGCTGGGTGCTTCCCTTGCCAATTTCCAGGCCCTGCAACGCAGGCATCGATAGCGGGCCGGGGGATGGCGTGCCGGGCGTCGGCCTGGAAGATAGAAAGCAGATGAGGGTTACCGGGAGGTGAAGGGTGGTGTGTGATGCTCGCAGCCGGGCGGTGAAACCCGAGCTCCCCCTGGGTCCCGGGGCCTGTGTTTGTTTGCTGATTTTGGCCACGCTCCCTGCTGTGGGAATCCCCTCGCGCTCCCCGCCGCGGCGCCCCATGGCTCACGTTCAATCTAAAGCCATGAATCTCAGGTCCGAGGGCCGCGCTGTCACCAGCCAGCTGCGTGACCTCCGTGGGCCACTCAGTCCTCGGGCATGTTCCCTTTGCGCGGCTTGACGGGAGGGAGGGGCTCCTGGTGCCGGAATTCCGCGATCCCATGCGAACCGGGTTTGCTGTGAGAACGGGGTTCACGCTGTGTGGGGTCGGGGGACACGGCCCTCCAGGGTCTGCGGATGGAGGGGGACGCCTGGCCGGTCAGTTTTTGCACGTCCTCTCTTTGCAGGAAAGGGCGCAGGACACACGGCAGCGCAACCGGCGCTCGGGCCGCGTGTGAATCAGGCCCTGACTCCGGCGTGGAGTCCCAGTAACACATTGATAAACCCCCCTTGTCAGTGAAACTCGGCGTGAGGAGGAGTCCGCTCCCCAAAGAAGGCATGACCGTATAGGGGTTAATTGCTACCAAATGGCACCCCAATAAGACGAATTAGTTGACACACGGGTGGTGAGAGGCACCCCGTTGTCCGGGCATCACTTCTGGCTTTCGTCCAGTCAAGAACGGGCAGCAAACAAATGAAGAAGTGCATCGGGCTGACCCGAGGACACTCGTATGTGGGGAGGGAAATGTTTGCAGAGGAGGAGCTACAGATTTTTTAATAAATGCTTTGGTGACGGGTTTGATACTAAATCATTTCTTGACATTTCGACGAAAACCAACAGCTCAGATAATGGACCTGATGGTCCTGCCATGCGCACACCCCGGTGCGACAAATCCTCAGCCCGGAAGACCCCCCCAGACCGGCCCCTGCCGTCCTGGAGAAGATGGTCTGCGGAACACGTTGACGGGGGAGGCCGGGGGCCGTGTCTGGGGCGGGACCAGGGTAAATAAACTCGCGGCGAAGATGACTTCATGATGGCCCTGTTGTGTGCCGGGAATGTTGACTCAAGAAAGCAAGTGACAGGGGAACAGAAGGACCCGGTCGCAAGCCGCACGCGGCAGGGCCATTTTGATCCGCGTCACTCGTTTTTCGTCTTCCGCTCTGCAGTCCCCCTGCCGGCCAGCAGCCACCAAACAAGGAGACCAGCCGACTCTGGGTCCCCGGAAGTGGCCCTGCTTGCCGCCCACGGGCCCGGCTCAGGGGCTGCCTCTCTCCCCTTGTCCGGCCTCTGAGGCCTGGCCCCTCCATGTTGACCCTGGGGTGTCCCCCTCTCTGGGCTGTGTATTTCCTTCCCTCCTCCTTTCCTTCAGGCTTGTCCATGTCACTGCCTCCTGGCACCTCCCTCCCTCTCCTCCCATTGCTGCAGGCCCAGGGGATGCTCTCTGTGCCCGCACCCACATCTGTCACCCAGAGGCCTCAGAAGGTGTTTCTCTCGGGAGGGTCTGTGGGCACCAGGGAGCACCGGGTGGTGGCCATCGTGCGGTCCCTGGACGGGAATGTCGGGGCGCACACAGGAAGCCATTTGCTAGGCACCTTCTGGCCCCGGGGAATGAGTGAGGGGACACGTGGCAAAGGGAAGAAAGGTGACCTTGTGTCATCCTTCGGACTGAGACTTGGGAGAAAACTTTTGTCTCACGTTTCATGGTCATTTTACATGGGGCGTGTGGTTCTCAGAGACTGGGAGTGACCCCCCTCCCCATCTTTGAGGCTGTAACGAATCAACCCTCCCTTTAGCAGCACATGAAAGAGCTCTCACAATGACAATGGCTGTTGTCATCACTCTGGACGTTCGGAAAATTTGCGTCTAGAAAGCCTGAAATAACTCGGGGAGCAGCCCGCAGTCTGGCAGGCGGGGGGCCCACGCGGAGCAGACAAGGCTTCGCAGGAGAGTTGGCATCCGGGGGCAGGGACAGCAGCTCCCAGGGAAGCCGGCGTGACGGGCCGGCTGGGGCCAGCTCCGCGGTCACGGCCTCCCGCCCAGAGTGAGCCCGGCACCGTCCGGCCCTGATTCCCCTTTTCCCGTTTCACACGCTCGCGCTCCCTGGTGAATAGCCCTTGGCAGCCTTCCCGAGGTATCCAGTTCCAGCGGAGAAAATGCACAGGTCATGTGGAAGGACTAAATAGACCCCTTCGCTGGCAACGGCGGTTGTCAGGTGTCTGGGAAGCAGCTCCGCCTTCAGCTACGAGTTAATCAGACAGCCAGCCGTGCACGGACGGGCGAGGGCCCCGCGCCGCCTCCCCACGCCTCCCCGCTCACCTTGGGCAGGTCACGCCACCTCTGGGGCTGAGCCTTCTCATCTCGCTAATGAGGGGCCCGGGTTAGCCAGCCCAGCTCCTTCCAGGTCTGAGAGGATGTAATTCTATCCTCCTGCTGCCCATCGGAGCTGCCGCCCCCTGCAGCGGGCATTTGTAATGCGGGACCACGCGGAACCGCTCAGCCAGCCTGGTGGCTGTAAAGCCGCCTTCTGTGTGCTCGTGACGGGCTTTGGCTTGTTCCAGCCGTGGAAGCGGGTGACCGAGCGCTGTCACGAGGTTGGCGGCCGAGGCAAGTTCCAGGGTTTCTGCAGTGACGGGTGATGGGGCAGATCCCGGGAGCCGGTGACCTGGCCTATGGCCGGCAGTGGTCTCCACACACCCTTTCAATGGAGAGGCAGCCCCGGAGCAGACGTGAGGGGCCCTGGGGAGACATGGGGCCCTTTGTGGGCCAGGGCGGCATGTCAGGGGAGCTTTGACTCTGAGCCTCGGTCTTGCCACCTGTACAATGGGGATGACGGTCCCCATCCAGGCTTGCGAGGAGTGGCACTGGTAATCACATGGCACACGCATGCCAGGCCCTCCGTGTGCTGCTGGCCCTCGGGAGGAGACACATGAGTGTGACCCGATTCCCCTGGGTGACGTTAGCATGGAGCGGACATGCGATCCGGACGGGGCAAAGGCTACCTGCGGGAGGCAGCCAGAAGTTGGCAGGAGGGACAAATGCTCTGCTCCTGGGGACAGTGCGGGCCCATCTTTGCTCTGTGTTGAGTCCACCATGTTTCAATCAGGAGGCTCATGGGCACCCAAAGGCACTGAGGACAAGATAAGCTCGCCCATCGCTGGGTGACCCCGGACGTCGCTGACAGCACGGAGGCCGGGCTGCTCCTGCATGTGTCCCCTGGGGCCGTGGTGCTGGGGACAGGGTGCTCTGAGCTGTGTCTCCGCCCTCCCCCATCAGCTGCTGGGCCCCACGGGCTGCTGGTTCCTGCAGCTTCCACGGGCTATTTGTTGAGTGAACTCGGGGTACACTGCTGCTTTGGGGGACACTCTCTCCCGTGCATCGCTCCCAGAAAATGGGGGCCCAGGAAGCCCTGCCAGCACCCCTCTCCCAGAGTCTACAGTTTCCTGAGAGAGGTGGCTTCTCTCACTGTGACCAGGGTCCTACCTGTCCTAACAGCCCCCATGTGACCTGCCCGGCCCTCCACATGTGCAGCGCCGGCTAGCGGCATGTTGCGGTACAACGTACATACATAAGCACATCCACCTCGGTGCGCACATCCGTGACTTCTCGTAAAGTCGCAGATTTTCAACTGCCACCCTAACCCGTTCAGGACTTTCCCATTAACCCCGAAAGGTCCCTCACCCTCGGCTCCCAGCGCAGCCTCGGCCACCGCCCCGCTGTCCCGCGTGTCTGGGAGGCCTGCGGTGGGCGGGGCGTGATCCGCCTGTGTGTTTCTTCCTGCGCCTGTGGGGCCTGGACGTCCCGCGAGGGCACCTCAGCTCCGACGGGTCCTCTCTGCCCCCACGTCCCGCCTCTGATCATGAAAACAGTCCTTTTCTCCAGAAAGGTTTTGTTTACCAATCCACCCCACATTAAGGATTAAAAAAAAACAAAAAACAAACCCTCTTTTTACGAATTACACCGAAATCCAGCCCCAAACGGTATCTCTAGCCCTAACCCTAATCTAAAAGCCATACCGGCCTTTTCTCCCTGGGGCATTTTTACGTTGGAAAGTCACTTCTCTTCCCTTCGTGTACGATACAGTTATAAACACTGCGAGCCGGCGAGTGGCTCCTCTTCGGTGGATTACACATTTAGGGGCTCGGAGCTGAAAGGGGGTGGGGGGAGGGGGTATCGGAAGCGGATGGTGTCGCCCGACTGGGTGGGGGTGGGGGTCCGACCCTGGTCCTTTCTGCGGATGGGGCCCCTTGGCCCAGCCGTGCCCGTGCGGAGGACGCAGGGCGGGAGCGGCTGGCTGCTCCGCATTGTTCCTCTCCGCCTCTTGCTGGCTGCAGAGGGAGGAGGAGCCCCTCCCGAGCTTCTGCTGGGGCTTGTTAAGCCATGGCCTTGGGGTGCGGATCAGCGGCGGGAAGCAGCGCCGCGTTCCTGCGTCTCGGGTGAGCACAGCCTGTGGCTACTCCGGCCCTCAGCCCGGCCTCGCTGCGGGGTGGGGGGACCAGGGGGGGCATAAGGGCCCATCACGTTAGCATCCCAGAGCCCGCTTCACTCTGTCGGCTTGGCATTTGGGGCAGAAACAGGACAAATAGGTGTTAGGCCTTTGCAGGGCAGTGGCCAGACGCGCTGTCCGGGCCTCGGCGGGGCCGAGAGGACACCCTCGTTCAGTGTCTTGCTCTGTCTTCAACACTGAGCCCCGTCTGCCTGCCCCTCCAGCCCTGACATGAGGTCCCCCGGCACGTCAAAGTCCAATGCTGCCTCCTGCCCACTCCAGGGAGGACGGGGGAGGGAAACATGAGGGTCCTCTGTGGGCACGTGGGTCCAGGGCGACCAGGGAGCGCCAGACCTGCTTTGGGCCCCGATCGAAAGTCTCCGGCAGGAACTGCGGTCCGGGTTGAGCAAGAGGTGGACCCCAAGGTGCCCGGTGGACGCCTCTCCTCATCCGGGCACCACAGGCGTGCGCCAGCCCTGGGAAGAGGCTCCGGGACGGCAGGCTGGGCACAGCGCTCAAAGGTGCAGATGACAAGTCTGACTCCCAGGGCGGGGAAGAGCAGTGTGGTCCTCGCGCCCACCCACGAGCCGTCCCCAACAACATGCCTGCGATGGGGTCCCGGGAGAGCCTCCACGTGCCCACAGGGCGGAGACACGGATGTGCTGCCGCCACCGTGGTCACCGAGAAGGCCCAGGGCTCCGGGAGGCCACCCTGAACTGACTTTCTGCCAGGCCCTTCGGGCCGGGGAAGGCTGCACCGAAAGCCCAGAGGGGCGTCCTGACCCGTTGCAGGTTGCGGAATTGCCGCGCGCACCTCTCGGTGATGTTTAGCAGAGCCGGGGGGCTGGCGGGGCGCTGGCGGGACCCTGGCAGCTGATCTTCTCAAGGCCACGTAGGGCAGGATCCCCCACCGCTTTCCCAGGCGCCTCGTTAGGAATATTTTGATGTCAGAGGCGAGCACGTTGGTTGCAAAGCCGCCCGTGTGTCCAGGGAACAGGACGGGCCTTGGGCGGACTTGGAGGAGGGTGGGATTCCGAACCTGCTCCTTCCCTTTTATCCCGGCCCCCTCTCTCCCTCGCCCCTCGCCGCTCCCCACCACGGCCCCGCCGAAGTGCCGCGCGCTAATTGGTGATTAGGCCTGAACGCATGGTGATTGTTGGCGCGTTTCCTCTCCCGGGGAACCTTTCCTTCCTTTTTGTCTTAGTTAGAACCTTTCATGTCCTAACAAGAGGGGCAACCAGTGTGCGATTTCAGGCATGCCAGGTGGGCGCGTTTTGAACTTTGGGCTCCCCTCCCAGACGGCGTGCTGGGGGGCATGCCGGCCACATGCTTCCGCAGCGGCACCAGGGCTGCGTGCCCGGCATGGGTGTGGGCGCGATGGAGGGAGGGCCTTTGGATGTTAGGGGGCTGCATGAGGGATGGAGGACGAGGCCCCAGGCGTGGAGGAGGGTAAGAGCCCCTACAAGGACGGACCCTCTTTTCGCCATTCAGTGGGTGGAGGGGGCCTCCCGTTAGAAACACGCATGGTAGGAAATTCAGGAAGCCGAAGGGTCATCAGCCTCTGACGGGAGGCTCAGAAGCAAAACCAGCCCAGCCCGGGGAGAGGAGCGATCAGGTACAGTGCGGGGGTGACCCCGGCACGGGGTTCCCTCGCGTCCTCCCCGGTGCCCAGGCAGGGAGAGGAGCCAATGGAGAAGCATCACGGCTCTTGGGCGCCAGGACTCAGTTCTCCAGGGCGGAACTTGCAGCAGAGATGGGAACGTTCTCCGTCTGTGCCACCCGGGACCTCGCTGCTCACGCATGTGGCCGCTGAGCAGGTGAGGAACTGAATGCTTCATTTCACAAACTCTTAGTCACTTTCCACTTGAGTCTGAATATCCACACGTGACTCTCAGCTGCCCCCTGTCCAGCCGGGTGCCTGCAGGTGGCAGCGGGGTGCGGATGGGACAGGTGAGCTGTTTTAAACCGGCCTCTATTCCCTTTCAGCGCACCCACTGGAGGGTGAGCTGGCCCTCGGCTGGAGGAAAACATTCCCTGGACGTGTGGCAAGTTCTGACCTTCAAGTCGAGGGGGCCAGCCAGCCAAGCCGGGCCCGCCCGCACCGGCAGCCTCCCGGAGCCACGTAGGGACGTGCAAATGGAACATCGCTCAACAATACACTTAACCCTGCCTTTTCCTGCTGTCCTCCAAGTTTGCTGCTCATTTCTTCAATGCCTGTTAAGTCGGCCCATTGCGTCCTTGGTAGAAAACATAGATGTTCCCTGGAAATGGACAGAAGTGTCTGGAGCCGAGTGAGGGAGGGTCCGGGGACCGGAGGGTGGGCAGGTGATGTTGGAGCCCGTCAGGGCCTCTTGGGTCATCAGAGGCTCCGTGTTGTAGCCCAGGGGACACACTCAGAGAATTATGGAAAATTGTCTGCACCCAGCTGGACAGGGGCAGTCCTGCCCATGCCCATGCCCCACGGGTGTCCCCAGTGAACGCGGTTCCTGCCAAGCCATGGCCGCTCCTGAGTGTTGGGGGTCACCCCCTCTCGGATGACCCCAACAGCTGTGTCCAAGCCTCCAGAGACATGAAGACACATCACCTGAGGAAGGACAAGCTTTTTGTGCCTCACATGAAAGGGCTGGAGTTAGGTATGTGCCGTCACCTTCATTTTGTGCTGAGGACACCTGTTTTCCTGGGTTGAGAGAGGTGTGTTTTTCCTGCAATAAAATCGTCTGTCCTTTAAGGCTGTGCCTACTAGATGCCAGCCGAGCAGAGTTCATTGAGCAGACCCTCCCCAGGGTCTGCACCCCGTCAGGGAAGAGACCCCCGTGCCCACCCAGAAGTTAGGCTGGTGCTTTTGCGCTTCTTGCGAATTATTTGGACTTTATCTTTAATATATATTCAGAAGTTGATCTTTTCATGAATTCAGGAAAAGGCTCTTACCTTCTAGATTCCATTCATGAGGTTTTGGTGCATCAAATATAGGACTTCAGGGTGGCAGGTGGGGTCCAGCATCCTTTATGAAGTATTTGTCATTGGGTTGTAGTAGGTCTTGAGTGTTTTTCCCCCCCTGGGAGTTTTCTTATTTCTTTTAGAATTATAAAGTTTTAGAATGTATGTTGAGTTCACATTTTTGTGATACTTCCCTGCCCCCTACTTCTCATTAGGAGAAACTAATTTTAAAAAGGCACAAAAGGCTGGAATGGGCTGTCACTGGTGCAAAGGCCCTGAGGCAGACAGGGGTAGGCAAGGGGCACCAGAGCCGTTTGGGGCCAGCTGCCAGCATGACGAGGCCTCACCAAGGCCCCTAAAATGCCAGGGACAGGGCAGGAGGGAGGCAAAGCCTGTGGAGGCCCCCAGGGGACTGTAGGAGAAGACCCCGGGACCCAGGAGAGACCAGAGATGGAGAGGGCCTGGGACTGCAGCAGCCCCGCAGTGTCCCACAGAGGTAGGACTTGGGTTGGAGCCAGAAGGCCAGGATAGGAATGTTTCAAACGGTGGCCCAAGAAGATGGCATTTTCTGTCATTGGAACAATGTGGAATTAGTGTGTATCTGTGGGAAACATCATTAAGATGAAGTGCTCCGCCGAGGTGGGGCGTCTGGCGAGGAAGGAGCGATGCAAGGCATTTGTCTGGCCTGTTGGGAAAACGGATGATCGTTTCTATTCAAATCAGCAGAGTGGGGGAGCAGGGAGCTCAGTCTTTGCTCCTGGGAATATGGTGTGCCTGGCAGCTTCCCCGATCCTGACTCTAGGCAGGGATTTGACAGGAGAGCGCGGGTCCCTTTGCTGGGGCCCTCCCTCTGGGCCAGTGACACTGGGCTTGTGTTCACAGGGACGCGCGGTCACTCGTGCTGGGGCTACACGGTGGCCCTGCCCCTGAAGCCGGGCCAGTCCCTGGGCCGCCGTGGGCTCTGCTGCGGCCCCTCGTCCCCCTTCCACCTCTGCCTCCCCACCCTGTCCTACGAAGCTCTTTCTTTCTTGTTTTACTGTGTCCCAAAGAGAAAGCAGTGGCCCTTTCCCAGGGAGGGGTTGCGGGCGTAGCTACTGATGGTTGGAACCCAACCTGCCTTGGAAACCTGCCTTCTCTGCAGGGTGGGCTTCCGATACTTGGAACCATGGCGCGGCATTGTTTTGAGGGGGTGAACGAGGACTGATGAGGACGGAGCGTGAGGCCGTAGGGATGGGCATCCCCAATCAATGACGGAATACGTTTAGCGTGTATTCCACCTGCAGGCTCTTGGGCCTCGGCACCCGGGTGCCAATTCCGAGCGGTTTGGCGTTTCTATGCTTCGACGTGACCGACTAAGACCGGAACAGCGTGTACTTTCAGTTTAACGGTGCTTTATTCAAGGTTTATGCAGCATGCGATGTACCGATGAAGGGGAGTTTGTGCGACCCGCGTAGTAAGAGCCGGAGAGAGCTCTGCACGCCACCGGTTCCCAGGCCCTTCGCAATGGTGAGCTGCAGCTTCAGCGTCTTACTTCTAAGAGGAAACAAGGAAGAGGAATTGGAACAGAGTAAAGGCGGCAGCAACAGGGAGCCCTGATGCCCACCCCGTGCCCAGTCACAGACTCCAGGACAGTCTCCGTGGAGGAAACTTGGAATTAACCTCCAGAAATCGCCTTTGTGCGCCTCCTAGACGTGCGTATAAGCTGTTGCTGTAGCCGCTGTTGGGTTCCGTGGGGGTGGGGATGGGGGTGGGGGCGGGAGGGACCCGGGGGCTCTGTCCGCTCGGTTTCTGACCTTAGCCCGGTGCCAGCCGGAGAGCATCTCCCTTCAATCCCCCCCAGGGTAGCCCCACGTTGCCGCTTCCCATTCGACATTTGAACAAGAAACCCGACGAAGCCACTGAACTGCCGCCAATTACCGGTGGCAAACGGGGGTGCCGAGGAGAGAGGCCTTTTCCATGTGTGAGTGGTCGCGCAGCCCAATGTCATAATCAGATTCGAGAAAAGGAACTTGCGGAAAGTTTGTGCTAGCCTTGTGGATTTTCATTTCAGATGTTGTCAACTCAAGGGCATTTGGACCAATCAATATCTGTCTGTCTTCTCGCACAGAGAAAGTTGGCTATTAGAAAAGAGAGGCTTACAGCAGCCTCAGCCAATACCATTAGCCCTAGCCTTAGGGCACTCTGTCCGCGCCGGGCAGGCACCTGCCCCCTCCCCGCCCCCACCATTAGGGAGGCCACTGGGGATGTCATTTGGACAGAGCGGGCAAAGAGCATTTCTTTATTCTTTCTCTTTTTTACACCCAGACTCCCCCAAAATCAATAAATCTGTTCTTTGCTTATTTTCAGAACTTTACTTCAATATACGCAAGGACTTCCCTTCCAGCAACAAACCGGAGTAACACCATGTCAAGCTGATGTGGGTGTGTGTTTTCTTTCTCTGTTCCAATTTGAAAAATAATTGGAAATAATATCTGATTGATGTTCTCTCTCTCTGTCTCTCTCTCTCTCTTTTTTTAAGCTAAAGATTTCCGAGATGAAAGGCCTTGATTCACGGCCTTTCATGGTTCGGCACGCAGCTTTCTGCTCCATGCAGCCTGCTCCTCTGACAGACCGGGCGAGACTGGGGAGACACGGTATTGTTTCCTTCATCGGAGAGAACCTGATACACGGTCTTCATCGAGGGCTATTTTGATTCTGTTGTCACGGGTGCTTTTCTGGCGGTTTTTGCTTTGCACAGAACAGCTTCCTAACTGAGACCAAACCCAGAAGCATTAGGACTCAGGAAAGGGGGAGGTGGGAATTGGTTAGTGGACATAGGAACACCTCTTGGCAGGTCTTACAGCTTGTTCAGCTTTTTGTGCTGTTCCCCTCCCCGGTCTCTGTCTAATAAAAAAGGCACAAAAGGCTGGAATGGGCTGTCACTGGTGCAAAGGCCCTGAGGCAGACGGGGGGCAGATGTGGCCATGGCAAGGGGCACCAGAGCCGTTTGGGGCCAGCTGCCAGCATGACGAGGCCTCACCAAGGCCCCTAAAATGCCACGGACAGGGCAGGAGGGAGGCGAAGCCTGTGGAGGCCCCCAGGGGACTGTAGGAGAAGATGCAGGGACCCAGGAGAGACCAGAGACAGAGCAGGCCCGGGACTGCAGTAGCCCCGCAGTGTCCCACAGAGGAAGGAACGACTCAGGGTTGGAGCCAGCGGGAAGGGACAGGAATGTTTCAAATGGCGGCCCAAGAGGCTGGCGTTTTCTGTGACTGGAACAATGTGGAATTAGTGTGTATCTGCGGGAAGTCATTAAGATGAAGTGCTCCGTAAGGGGGGCGTCAGGGAGTTTTAGGTGGGTTTGTTGGCTAGAGCCGGCCCCCTGGTGGGCTGGCAGGCAGATGCGATTTCCTCCCTGATTTCTGAGTGGGTCCAGCCGGCGGCCCTCCCGATTTCACCGTAGTTAGCAAGGGTTACTTGCTGGCAAGGCTCCGGAATGGTCCACGAGGGGTTTTCACCTCTGAGAGCAGAGGAGAGCTCAAGGTGAGGTCCTGAGCCTCGGTAACAAAGGCCGGTTCGAAGCCACCGCTAGGACAGTGACGCAGGCACGGCGAGGGTGACAGGGGTTACTCAGGCCCCTGGGTTCCTCCGACGCCTCCCCTACGGCCTCGATGGGGATGGGCCTGGGGCCCAATTTCAAATGCGTTATCTTTATATTGATGAAACGAAAAAAATCACCATAAAGGTGCATGAATAATGAACCCTTATATGTAAAATATAACAATTAGAATTATATGTGTCCTGAATGTGAACTCGGATCCTTCATTCAGGGGTGGCCATTATGACCTCGACCTGAGGCTGGCGGTCCTCCTGGGACAGCCGTGTGTGCGTGGCCCACCCCCTCCCCAGAGGGCAGGAAACGGAGCGCGTTTTTGAATCTTGAAATGTAATCCAGTCAGACTAAAAACTAAACATTTCAGGTCCTGTACCAAATAGTCAAATACTCGAAGGCCTTCAGGATCCTTTGACTGAGTCCCATCAATCAGAGAACCTATTTTTGATGTCGTGAAAGAAACGTGTTCATCTCCAATTGCAGTTTGAAGCTCCTGCTGGCCAACCCTGACCGGGGAGGCCACAAAGCATCGTCTTCTTTTGTCATCAATAGTTCTCTTCAGTTCTTCCAGCACACTCGTCGGGTACATGGGCCTCTTTTCTGATCATGACATCGTTTTTATCATTGCTATTGTTGGCATTAGCTAAGCTTCCCATCTGGCCGAGACTCCAACTCCAGAAACTCATTTCCAGACTTGCGCTTGGGCCCTCCGTAGCAGCACAGGTAAGCATCGCTGGCCGTAGCCATTTCGTTCCAGGAGCCCAACGAAGGCGGGCCAATGTGTCCCCTCTGCGTCTTCACTGTCTGTCGGAGGACCCTGCCGACACCCCTCAGACATGCGGGACCAAATAGGCCACTGAACACACCCTTTGGTCTCACTGACATTTTTCTTTTTTTGATATCAAGAGTTTCTCAATGAAGGAAGCGGCACCACGATGTGGATGTGGGGACACATGTCTCAGCGTGTGCCGGGACCAGACTCTGAGTGGCACTGGCCTGCAATGAGGGGCAGGGCTGGGGCTGAGGCCAGCAGAGCACAGCACCCCATTTTTTGGTCACGTGATCAGTCTGGGCACGGTCACGTGGCAGGTTCATCTCCAACCAAGCAAAGCAGAGAGTGAAAAAATATTTTCTATAATATATTTGTAGTTGTGGACCTGGGATGGTATCAGCCCAGAAGCTTCCCGAAACCTTGGTCTTGGCCTCAAAAAGAAGCTCAGCTGGGAGGATAAACCAACCTGGTGGAAGAGGACAGGTGACCAGGGAGGACGGGGGGGAACCTGGGTCCTCCCCACCCACCAGGGACTCTGCACCTGCTCACAGTAAGCACCCTTCTCTCCCCCCAGCTTTGCTGAGTTCTGTCTCTGTCACTTCTACCGAAAAAAGCTCGGGGAATGAGAAATCCCAAGATTCTATGAGAGTTTCGAAATTTTGCATTTTTAAAGCGAGACGTCACCTTTTAGGGTCTTGTTTCTGAAAGAGGGGAATTTCGTGGTCCGGACGATAGGGGGTTTCTTTAGATGCCGTGCGGTCTCTCTAAGCAATTTCAGCAGGACCGCTGTCCAAACTGTTTACGCAGTTGTTCCTGGGATTGTTTATTTTAAGTGTTTATGTGGTTCTTGGCCAACAGGAACAGTTTCCAGTCACCAGTGATCTTTACGTGCCCCCCACCCCTCAAGACTTTGCCTCCAGGTGAACCCGGAGCGTCTTAGCCCTGGAGGAAGACCCATTTGGGTTTCCTTTGGCTTCCTGTTTTGTGAATAACGTGAATGAGTTTGGGAGCAAATCAATAGCTGCACCGGTGAAATCTTTCTTTCCAGGGTCGTTGGACCCGCAGGAGCTTACCTTGGCGACGGACAACGAGGGGCTAGTTCAGCAGATAAGAAAGTCACCGTCGTATTCCAAGCGCCCGTCAGATGCTCCAAGCAGGCCGCTGTGGGTCTCACCTGCTCTTTCTCTTCTCTTTTTCCCTGTTTCTGTTTGTTCATTTTAAAATTGTTGTTCTATTATAGCTGTCCCGTTTTCCTCCCGTTGCTCTCCCTGCCTTTTCTTTGCTTTGACCACTGTTTTGCCAATTAAATTCTCTGCAATCACATGCCCCCCCCCACGCAATCTGAGCCCCCGCGGCAAAGCCCCCCTGCCCCACGCAATCTGAGCCCCCGCGGCAAAGCTGTCAGGTTTTAAGCTCAAAAGCGGCGCTGCCTCCAAAACCGCTACCCTGACCATCCATCACCGTTAAGCGTGTGCTCAGTGGACCTATATATTTTTTCGTCTGCTCAGTATCTTTTCCTTTGAAGAATGAGCCTAAAATCGTCTTGCTCAGACTCCGAGGTCAATGTGGCACCCCTCCCCATCTTCCTGATCCCCCTGAGCCCAATCCTGGGGCCTCATCTCTGCACCATCCGTGATTGTCTTAGAAGTGGGCAAGGACCCCCCTGGGCCACACGGGGTCCTGGACGCTGCGCTGGGACTTGGCGGGAAGGAAGGGGACTCTTTCTGGAATCACACTCTGAGGACCGGCGTGGAGCCCTGGAGACACCTGCCCGAGGGCACAAGGCAGCAAGGGAAGCCCCTGGGGAGATGGACTGTTGGGGTCCAGTCACGTGGGCATTGGGCCCTGACTCTGTCCTGGAGCTTCTGGTGACTTGAGCAGCAGACAACCTCTCACTTGAGCTCATTCCACCCGTGTTCCTGTTACTTGTGGGGCAGAGTCCTGGTGGCCCCAGGTGACAGGGCAGCAGTGAGCAACCCTTTTTGTTTTTACTTCATTTCTCCAACCTCCTAGACATGCTATTCCTGGGTCGGGGCTAGTCTGGGAAACAGCACCTCCTTGTTGGACTCCGGAGGGTCTCCCCACAACTTCACTGCTTCTCCATCGCCCGCGGCAGGTGGTGGATGGAAACACCGGGTGAAATTTGTTCCGGGAACATCGGCAGCGGGTGGAGACCCCGAAGATAGTAAGATAAAGAGAGGGCATTGCTTTGCACGTCACCGCTGCCAGCAAGGTGGCCTGGCAGAGGCTCCAGTCTCCTCACTGCACAAACCCCAGGAGCCAATGCACAGAGGCCAGTGACACAGACCTTTGGCTGTGACATGGCAAATGTCGTGGGGACCAAACTCAGCCCACGGTCCCCTCTCACACTGGTTTCTCAACCTGGCATGATGGCTGGTTTTTGTTTTTCTTTTTAGAAAGGATTGGTCTTATTTGAAGATAGTTGTGGATGCCCGTCAGCTGCGGTCCGTTGCTAGAATTTTGCCACAGCAGGACCCACCCAGGACCTGAAACCTGGCTGTCTTCTTGGCCAAGACAAGTCCTGTTTGATCACCGCTTCTTTGGTTCATTCAGATGCTCAGGTGTTTGTCATGGAATGGGGTTGGTGTTCACGTGAGTGGGGAACCTGGAGCAAGGCTGCTACCGCCGCATCGAGTGGTGCTGGTGTTTGGGGACAGCCTGTCTGATGGACCGGTGCCTGGCATGTCTGGGAGGGGGTTCCCTGGCCCAGTTTGGGGAGTAGGACACAAGATTCCTGCCTTCCCATCCTCCTACCCTGAGCAGCTCCTGCACTTGTGCGTGAGAGCTGGACCGAGCATCTCACAGGGCTGCGTGGGACAGATCACATCCTGCACTACAAACGCCTTGTAGCGTTTGGCATGTGATCCTGAACTGTGACACCATGGCCGTGATGGGCCCACCTCAGCCCAGTGGGGGCCTTACAGTCCCCCCGCCCCTGCCCACGTTCGAGATGGATCCGTGCCGTGTCACCTGGGGGCAAACAGGTGAGCGGAGCCCAGGGTAACTTTGATTCCAGCCAATGAGGATCTGATCGCCCACCGGAATTCTGTGTCGCACGTGTGGACAAATGCGGGTGGGGCTCACACGCCAGAAGGGACATGGAGGACGCCCGCCTCCCCCATATTTCGGGACCCTGAGCGCGGGGATGGGGCCTGCGGCCTGGTGGGTTCCGGGCCAGCTCACAGAGGGTGCGGGGAAGCTTTACACCTGCCAGCACCTGACCCTGTGCCGCTGTCTCGCGCTGACCTGAAACACCTGCAGACCCGCCCGCGCCCTCCAACCCGCGCCAAGTCTCAGCTGAGCCCCAGCCAGGCGATGGCGCCCCAGCGGCTCCATGCGCAGCCCTGTGGGTGAGCGGAGAAGCGGCCCCGAGCAGCAGGGCGGGCCTGCAACAGGAGAAGACACACAGCTGCTCCGGGTGGGCGCTTCCT
This sequence comes from Noctilio leporinus, assembly GCA_004026585.1. Taxonomy (NCBI): domain Eukaryota; kingdom Metazoa; phylum Chordata; class Mammalia; order Chiroptera; family Noctilionidae; genus Noctilio; species Noctilio leporinus. The sequence continues at coordinate 35,742 of PVIW01009146.1, read as the reverse complement.
CACTCGGATTCCCCAGCGGCGTGGCTGACCCTCGGGTCTGAGCGGTGGCCTCAGCCAGCCTCCTTGCCCTTCAAGAGCCACTTCTGCCCAGCTGGACGTGTGCATCCACAGCCAGTGCAGGGTGTTTATTTGATTTGATTTTTTACGAAGTTACAATCTGATTCCAAGCGGGATGTAGGCTCATTTTAGAACCGGTAGAAATGAAGAAAAGCTTATCTCATAAAAAGCCACCCACATAGTGGTCTGTCCGTACTTTCATCCATCCAGCTGTGGGTATGTCAGCTCGGTAAAATATTTGGGCGTATCCCTGGGCTGTCCAACGCCCTCCTCGAGTGCCCCTCTCTGCACCGTGCCCTCTGGATCACCCTGGGGACCCTTTCCCACTCGTGTGCCTTGTTCGAGACTTGCTGGGCCCCGGACCACATGCTCTGGTGGATGTGGTCCGGGCACAAAGGGCTCCCCGCCCTGGGCACCCACAGGCCTGTCTGGGCTCCAACCACAGCCATGCTGGCCTCTGCCCTTCTGTTTTGGGGTGTCCAATCGCTCCGGACACTGGGCCAAAGAGAGTCCTTCAGCGATGCACTTGGGGGTGTTACCGAGGAATAAGAAATGTATCCACAGGAGCTCGAATCTTTGCTAATCACTGTAATCGCTGCCAGTACTCTCGATTATGCCTGCTGGCAACCGCGAACACACTTGCTGTCTGGGCCGTCGACCGTGGCCTGCACCAGGCTCCAGGCTCTGCAGGCGTGCGGAGGGAGACGGAAAGAGGCATTTTCAGCAGCGCTGCGGTGGGGAACCGTCCTCTGTACTGTGCACACTTTGGGGCTCCCCTGCCCCCCAACCAGGGGTTTCCCGGATGTTGGGCCCTGGTCTTCCCAGGGGGTCCCCTCTCTCTCCTTCTGGCAGATGTGAGAGGAAGGGTGGGGGCACCCAGGAGGGGTCTCGGGGGGTGTGAACTTTTGGGGGGCTGCCCTCTTCGGAAGGCCTTCCCTGGGCTGCAGCAAAAGTGACAAAGAAAATGTGGGTCTAGCGTGTGTCAGAGATAACGGAGAGGGCAGGCCACACCCACACGTTCCATGATCTGACCCCCGGGAATCTGGTTGCAAAGACGCTGCCTTAGAATTAAAAAAACCCTAATAAATACTTTGTCATCACCACAGGGCATCGCATGGCCATGTTCTTTATTTTGGAACTAGGATAATATTTAAATCGCTTATTTACAGCTTTAAAATAAATAGTGGTGGGGGCCCGTTGGCCAAGCGGAGGACCCCCCTGTAGTTCCCTGCCCCCCCAGCAGGGGTGCTTCTCCCCCACCCTCCCCCTCCTTTCCTGGCCCTGCACCCCTTTCTTCCCGCCGGGTTGGGGCTCCTTCCCCAGCTACGATCATTCCGTCATGCTGTTGGAGTCCAGACCGTGGGGCGTGGTGTCCCTGAAGGCGTTTGACAGTTTTCTTTCTCTCTTTCTTTCTTGACTCTTAAAAATTTCTTTTCTAATACCTGTGGCTTCCTCTCGGGCTAACGGGGTGCTGCTGGGCTTGGTGTCTCGGGGAACCGGCCCTGCGAGGCACCGGCTTCGGCAGCTCTGCGGCTGGCACGGGGCCTTCCCGGATCTCCGAGGGGGCGGCCGGCAACACAGGGAATTAGAAATCAAGCAAATCAGGTCCAGTGGCAGCCGGCCCGGGGTCACAGCGCGCAGGCCCTGTCACAGCCCGCGCCCCTGCCCAAGCCCCCCGTCGGGCCGGCCACCTCAGCCAGAGAGCGGCGTGAAGAGAAAAGCTGCAATCCTCAGGGAGAAATCAGCCCCATGCGTACCGGAAACAGTGAGTGGCTTCAAGGTGAAAGGAAATACACACCCGGACTGGAAACAATTCACCTGCAAAGAAATAAGAATTAGCCCACCATGAGCCCCTCTGGCCTACAGAGTCCAAATCCGTTTCACTTTCATTGAAACACATGGAGTTCTCAAGATTTCCAATGGTTTTCTTAGTCATTGACCTGAATAATTTACCTAAAAACGCTCCCATCAGTTTCAATACGCCGCTGTCTCCCATCATAATTCGTATCTTGGGATAAATTGGGCGGCAGGCTGACTTCTCTGCAGGAATAGAGATAAGGTAACAACGCATTAGGGTTACCGCTTTATAGAGAAATACTTTGACCTTTGACCCAAGTATTCTCTGGCCCAGGTGTCCTGTTAGGTGACACCTGATTAGCTGGGAAGCTGCAGAACAGAAGGACAGGTGCTGTCTTGTTAACCCCTTTCTCCCCAGGACCTAGCAAGGCACTCACGACAGGTACGCTGACCGGAACTGGCTGCAGCTGAGGGCGCTCCCAGGGGTGCTGGGCCTGGACGCGCGGCACCTGGGCCCTTCCTGGCGCTGCCCTCAAGGACCCGCCTGCCGCTGGCTTTGCAAGGAGGGAGCAGCCAAGTCCCCAAGCAAACAGGTCCGCTCAGCAGAGCAGGCAGAGCAGTTGTTTGTGTGATTTGAAAAACAAACAGCCCCCACACAGGAACTAATTATTGCAAGAAGAATACAAAATTGTTTAAAGAATTTAGTATTAAGTCTCCAGTTGAAGAGTTTGAATAACAGCCAAAACTGATACATACCCAGAAGAGGAAAAAGGTAACAGGCTGAATCTCTGCTTTTTTGTGGAAGAGATATTGTGTAATATCTCAGTGTTCATGGTAACCAGAGGAGAATAGGATTTTTTGAAGAAAGGAAAACGTAAAGAGAATCACATGTAGAATAAAATCAGGATGCATCCTTTCTAAATTATTAAAGGAAAAAAAGCTAAAAATATCTTTTCAGCAAAATATGAATAAAAGGAACAAAAACTACTTTAAAAATTAGGCATAATAGAAATAATTTCAGAGATAATATAGAAAGGCCAAATGTTCCCCACAAAAGACTTTCAGACTAGACCGAAAAACAGAATCGAATGAAAATCTATTGATAAAAGACACGTCTAACATATATAGAGCAATTAAAGAATAATGGCTGGACAGAGACATATGGATAAATACAAATCAAAACTGAAAAATGGTGACAATGTTAATATCTAATTTGAGTTTAAAAACTTCAAATGCGTTATCTTTATATTGATAAAAGGTAATATTCACTAAAAAGGTGCATGAATAATGAACCCTTATGTGTAAAATATAATTATTAGAATATATGAAATAAATTAAGAATAAGAAGAAATTGATAAGACATAATGTAGTGAGTTACTTTATTAGGTAAGAGTCAGTATTGGATAAGTTGGCAAAAGTAAAGAGATAAAGAATGGAATCATATATAATAAGTGGAGTTTATTCAGTATTTAACATGGTAAATGAACTTTGTACTAAGCAAAGAAAGAGGACAATGCCCATGATATATTTGTTTAAGTTGGTGACTAAAAAGTATTAATCACAAAGAGTGATTTATGTATTCTTTTAAGGAACACATTGTATAAACTCTATCTGTAGCCACAAAATAGACATAAATTTTAGCAAAAAAATTGTAATTCAAATCAAATAGCAATACATTTAGCAAATTAAATTATTCTTTCCCAGTGACTAGTATAAAAAGGAGAAACCGAGTCTATAATTCTAGAATAGGTAAAAAATCTGGACAAGTGAAAAAAATTAGAAGATAAAGTCTAAAGTTAATTTAAGGTCAAATGCACTATATTAAATATAAAAATGTTTGTCAGGAAACAAAAAAACTAATAAAAACTAATAAACATTTAACTTAATATTTTTTAAACCTTCAGGATATTTAGTTCAAGAAATGTTAAAAGAGAAAATAATAAATATTATAAAAGAAGTTTATGAATAAGAGTGGAGAAAAAACAGTAAAACTGAAACATTCAAAACATAAAAATAAACAAATACACTTAAAATAGCTTAATTGTTGGCATAGTTGATTTAGAGAAAAAGGAAATACAATCACATAAAATGAAGACTTGTTGAATATGGTTGAGGAAACAAAAAGAAGATTCTATGATGAACTCAGCGCTAATAAAAAACTATAAAGAAATCCTATATACCACTCAGTTTACGACTCAATGAATGGGAGACATTTTTTCCGAGGAAATTATAAATCTTCGTGTCTAACTAAAAAAGGAGAATGCTTCTACAGGCTAATATAACCTTGGAGAGAAGTTTTAAAAGTTGCTTATGGCTTAATCACTGCAGCTTTGTGCTATTTTGAAATGATTTTTTTTTTTTTTTGTCATTTCCTCTCTGTTATTGGTCTTTCTTCCAGACTAATTTCAGAATTCTTTAGACTTTAGGAGTGAGGGATTGCGATCTTGTGAGAACAAACAATTCCCCTGCTCGACGGAAGATGGCAAGAACACAGGGAGGATATATTTGTCCATTCGTTTTACAGAGAGGCCCGAGGCTGGAACCTAAAACCTGAGAAGGTGCCGCGGCCCCAAGTCTAGGCAGGTGAGGCTGACACAGTGGGTGGGGTTGGCACCTGGTGAGACGCAGACCATCGTCCTTGACTCAAAGAACAAAAAGTCCTAAATAAATACAAAGCAAATTGAAAACAACAGTTTCACAGACCAGAGAGGCCTATTCCAGAAACGCAGTGATGTTTTAATATGCAGAAATCTATTAATAAAATATATTACATTGGTAGATTAAAAGAGGAAATACTTTAATAAATTCCCAGAGGACAGTTGATAAAATTCAACATCAATTTCTAATGAAAACTTAATAAGCCAGGAATACGAGAATGATTCCTCGACTTGGAGAAACAATACGACATTGGCAGCGACATCACGTTTAATGAGGACCCTCTCTGGGTTCTTCGAAGCCTGGGACAGGTGAGGATGCTGAAGCAATACTACCATGAGCGCGGTCCTGGGGGTTCTAATAAGTGCCAGGAGGCAGGAAACAGAGTTAAGAAGGTTAACTTTGTCCAAGAATGGGCCAAACTCTGCATGTGGTCTGATTAGATGTCTGAGAACCCTAAAAGAATATTTTAAAATAGTTGGCAGTGTCTTTCAATCCAGTTCCTCTATTCCGTAATGACCAGCATACGAGGTCCTAGGAAAAACCTCAGGGAGCTGTCCAGGGACCCTTGTGAGCTAGAACACAGGTCCTGAGAGTTGCTAAAGAAGCGTCTAGTAAGTTAGAGACATAGACGTTGATTCTGAATAAAGGCCACTTCCCCCATTTCACTTCTGCGTTTTGGGCAACTCCTCTCAAAATTCACAGGTGAGTTTGACTAACTTATTCTAGAACGACAGTCACAATATTGATTCTACTGGGTACTAGAACAAAAAGGTGATTAGGGGTATCCTACAGCTTTCAGGGGACCATGTAGGGTGTGGCCCCCTGAGACCCGGTCGGGTGAGTGTCCCCACTCGCCCATCGGGTGATAAATGCGGCATTTCATGTGCCCGGGGCCCAGTCTGCGTTATTCTGTAAGTGATGTTGAGGTAGTAGGTTAATTATTTGGAAAAGAATCCATCATCACTGCTAGATGAAAATGCATGTTAGTGGATTAAAGAGATCAGCATACAAAAACAAATGGCCTTGAGGTGGCATGCTCGCCTGGTTTCCGGGCCGGGGAGGGAGGAAAAGGAAGGAATCATACAGGAACACGATAAAAATTTATCTCTTGAATACTCTGGTTTCTCGTCAGATCGTATAAATCTTTCACCTTTTACTAAAGATTTCCGTGGAGAGGAACAATTCTGAGTTTTGAACTAATTTTTTGAGGCCTTGTGTCTACAAGGCTATTAATGTGGTTAAAAAAAAAAATTATCTCTTGAAAATTGTTAAATTCTCAACCCCCAAATATACCCTAACCGATCTTACCAAATGGGAACATACTATAACATATTGTCAAATAAAGGATTATTATCACTGATACATAAAGAACCCTTATCGTTCATTAAAAGTTTTGAAAAAATATGCCTGAAAACAGGAAAAATGTTCCTTAAGTTAGAACTACAAATGCTCAACAGATGTTTGAAGAAGCGCTCATCCCAGGAGGAAAGAAGAAAATGCAATTTTAAGTGAGAAGAGGCACTTTTGACCGACCAAGTTAGTAAAGATATTTTGAAAGAGGCAACGTCCCGTGTTGGGCGATGCTGGGAGCCCAGCAACTCCTACGTGGTGTAGGAAGAGGCGCCCAGAGGAAAAACGGGCAGTAAGAACTAACCCTTCGATGTTATTCCCACCTGTGGCCCCGGCCAGGACTTGCTTTCGGGTATTTATCCCGTGGAAACAATTAGAGACCTGCAAAAAGCTGTCCATCCAAGGAGAGTCTGGGTGGTCCCGTGGGCAACAGTGAAAAATGAGAAGCTGCCCAAACGCCCACTGAGAGGAAGCCAGTGAAATAAATTGTGGTCCATTAAAAGTAGGATTGACCGTGGTGGGGGGTGGGTAGGGAGGGTGGGGACGGGGAAAGCAGGGGGTGGGAAATGGATGAATGTAATACAGCAATAAAATTAAACGTAGAATATTAAAGCCATGGAATACTAAGCAGCCCTTAAAAGCCGTACCATTGGAAACCGAGAGCCCGCGATAATCGTCATCATGTATGATGTGATGAAAGTCGGTTACGCAAGTCGCTTTATAATTCCAATGCTGTAGAAATGGTATAGAGGACCAGAGAAGTGAGCAAGAAAATAAAGGCAGTGATTACCTTCTAATCTTGGGAACAGGAGCCATTTCTCTTTTCTTTTCTTTTCTTTAACCCTTTCCTGAAGTTCTCAGAGATCCGCAACAACACGGTGTTGCTTGTATACACACCATGACTATCGTGGTTTAAAAAGCTCTGTAGGAGACAGTTGGGCCTTGTTGTCTGAGCTCAGATGGGCAGCGAAGCCGGGGTGAAGCCCCAAGGTCAGAGAGAAGGGGGTAAGTGCCATCCCCTCGGCTCAGTGGGCCGGACTCTGTCTCTCCTGGTCTCTCTGTCACCAGACCCGTGTCCCCTGCTGGGCCACTTGGAAAAGGTGGTGGGGCCCAGGCTCAAACTTGCCTTATTTAGTGTCTCACTTGCCCTTTTTGGAATTGGACGTTTTTCCTTCTCAGGTCTCTGTCCCCAAGGACACCGCTTTTGAGCTCGGGAGCATTTCATGTGGGTCCCCGGAGCCAGTCTGAGAGACAGCAGCCAGAGGTGACCTCCTACTGCCCCTCCGCGCTCTGCCCAGTCCCCGGGGCCTGCGATGGCTCCTGGTTCAGGTTCATTGTTCTGGGCCTGAGTGAACTCGGCTGCCTGACTGGGAACAGAAACCTCAAGCTAGGACTGCGAACTGAGCAGGGAGAAACGCAGCACACCTCGCTACATTTGATTTTCGATGAACAGCACGTAATTGTTGTAGCGTAAGTGTATCCCAACTATCACATGCAATCTGCGTATCCTAAAAACTATGCATTGATTACCCGAAGTTCCAGTTTCCCCGGGTAGGCTCCGTTTTACCTGGTGGTCTTCCCGCAAATGCCTTCAAAGGGCCCAGTGCCAGCGTGGCCTCCTGCGTCATCTTGGCCCAAGTCACTTTGTCGGCAGTGGGGTGGCATGTGTCCCCATCGGCCAAATGGATGGGGCCAGCCAGGGTCCGACAGTCGGATCTCGCGGGTCCCGCCCATGGGCAGTTGGAAAAGGGAAGTCAGCCCAGGAGAACTTGGACGCGCTGCTCTGTAGCGGAAAGTGAAGCAGCCGCTGGTTTTCCCAAGCGGAGAGAGTAAGAAGTTGACGCGCTCGAGATGCAGCTGCAGCTGTGCTGTGAGGAGGCCGGGAGGCCGGCCCCAACCCGTGGTGCCAATACCGTCCACTCTGACCCCTGCAGGGACAGTCTCGTACCCTCCCCACGAGCCCACCCGGTGGCGAGGGGTGGGGGTGGGGCACAAAAGTGGTCTATGACAGCAGCGTGGACTTCTGCCAGGGTCGCATACCTTGCCACCTCACCCTGCCCCTCTGTGGAGCGCAGATGAAGTCAAAGAACAGAAGGGAGCAGGTTTGGGCAAGGGAGACAGAAGCAGGTACGAAGTTTAACTGGCATCCTTATTTTCCAGTCACCGTTAAGATGATTCAGGAGTGAACACAACCTCTCCCGTATCATTTTAGGATTGAAACTTTTATTCGCAGTGGCTGCCTGTACACGCATTCCTGCTTCCAAATGTGGGCAGGGCCTGGGCGATGCAGAAACTCAATGCCGGCCTTGTCAGCGTGGCGCCTGGCACCTGGGAGAGGCACAGGGCTGGCACCCGTGTCCCTTCCACCGAGAGCAGCAGCGGCACGAGGTCCGGCCTTTCCCTTGGCCGGAGCCCTGCGTCTCCGGGAAGGAGCCTGGCCTGGCGCGGTCCTGGAGCCGACCACGTCGGACAGCCTCCCCGGCCCCTGGGCGCCCGCCAGGAAACGGACCAGAAGTGCCAAAAAGCTGCAAGAAGTCAGAGGGAGGAGGGAGGTGGCTCGCTCCCCATCTCCGGCTGTTGGCTCCGCAGCAAAGCCCTTTGTACATTTTGTAAGAGAACATGTTCTCCAGAGGTTTCCATTACAAGTTGGCAGCCTTAAGGAGCCGGGGAGCCGGAGTCAAACTTTGCAAGGAATGTCTGAGCTGGGATCCTGCCCTGCACGGAGCCCTGTCTCCAACTCCCGGGCCTCAGACTCCGAATCTCTGCCGCTGGCTGATAACGGGCGGTATTTACGGTGCCCGAGGGCCCGGCCGGGGCTGCTCCGGTGACACCCTCGGGCTTCAAAGCGTGTGTGCAGGTGCGGCGGTGATTTATGGGCGGTAGCTCGGGGAATGGATGGTGAGCATCACTGAAACACGATCCGCCCTCCTTTCTTCGGGAAGAGGAGCTTCCAGGAAGCCGTAGCAGGAGGCCTGCTTAGCCTACCCAACGGAAGTCCCTTTTGCGCGCATTTTCGTGATGGCCTTTTGTTCTCCTCGCGGCTGTTGTTCTGACTTTTCCACGGGAAGGGTGGGCCAAACACGTGTGGCTGGGCTACCGCTCAGGGAAGGCCCTCCCTTTGTTCCCCGCGTTGTCCACCGACCCATTTCCACCTCTCCTCCTATTTATCTTCCTTGGTTTCCTGGTTTCCCTGCGTTTGCTGCTCCCGACGGGCTGAGAGCGACACTCTGTACAGAGAGCGGCAGCAGGTGGCAGAGGAGGCAGCTGGGCAGGAAGGAAATTCAGGATCTGCCGCTCAACCCGCGCTGAGATGACCCTGTGGCCTGTGTGAGGCCAGATCCTACATGCGTTATTTTTACGAGCGTGTTCATAGGAGAACCGTGCCTTTTTAAAGTGGCTGGACTTAGGAAGTCCCGCATTTGCTCCCTTTCATCAGGAGGGCGTCTTCATCCACGAAAGCAAGCAGTCTCACACGTATGGCGGCCTGCAACCAGGAGGTATTTCTGGAAAGCAGTGTGCAGACCCCATTATAAACTCCCCGGCATTAAAATCAAGCACTTTGGGAGACACATTAGATCCTTCGGGCCACTCATTTCCCACGGCGCCCGTCGTAAATTCAGGAAATTGCATTGTCACCGTGACGTGCTGGAGTAATTCGGCTTCCCCGCAGTTCCACGCCGCGCCTGATTCTATTTTAGGGAACGAAGGTGTTTCAACGGGGTCGGGAGAGGCCGCTGATTGGTTCCGTCTCGCACCAGGATTATTTTAACTCCACGCTGCAGAGTCGGACGATTTCTCAGAAGACGCACATGGAAATACATTCGGCGGTTGTTTAGGTTTGAGGTGAGAGCTTTGAATGCAATTCGCTGTCCCAAAGCAGATGAACGCCGCGGGTGGCCGCCGTTCCTGGCCCCTGGGCGTTGGCCACCAACCTGAACATTCACGCGGCCCAAAGAGGTGCTCCATGCCAGGCAGTCATGGCGTGAGGGGCAGGCTGACGTGTCCAGAGGTGGAGGTGTCACTGGCGTGTGCTGTCCCTGAGCCTGGGGGACGTGAATGAAACCCAGTCCCCTGGAGGCCCCAGGCATGGCAGAGGCAACTGGCTTCGCCTGCCACAGCGGAGGGGTTTGGACCAGGGGGTGTGGATTAGGGTGAGGGGACCCCCAGACTGGGGAAGGCGAGCACCCACCCACCCCGGCCCTGGGACTGCTTGGAATTCTGCATCGTGTCTTCTGAGTTGACAGATGAAAAGCCTGTGGACATCCCCGGAGGGGGGTGGGTTGCTGCAGAAAACGCATGTTCCGCAGAGAGACAAGTGCCTATTGTCTAAATAATGACAGGCTCTTTTTCCAGAGCCAAAAGCAAAGTCTTCCCGGGGTCTGTTCAGTGTCCGAGAGACAGGCTCGCCCGCCAGGGCAGGCAGCGGACTTGGCGGGCCTCACTCACGTGCTGCGGCCACTTCGTTGGCTTCCAAGGAATGAGAAGGAAGCTATGTTTCCTGGGACCATTTCAACTAGGAGTGGGAGTGGGTGCTGAGTCCGGGAAAGAAAGGACTTGGAGATGCTGTGAAACCCTGGGTGAGCATGGCTGCCTGGTCCAGTGAACACCTCTCTTTCCCTCAGGCTGCCTGGGGGCAGCCCGTTGGGTGTGGCCGGAGACCTTCAGGGACAAGAACACACCTTTCCACAGGCTCAAAACAGAGGAGCCTGTGGCTTGGATGGGAGGTGCACATCATGAGGAAACACCCTGTGTCAAGAATTACCACCGAGTTTTCTGAACGGCAGACACGGACAATTTCACAAAGGCCACTATACATATCAGAAAGCCTGAGCGACCAGCTCAGAGGCTCCAATCAAGCCGTCAGGTCCTGGGGCCCCAGCTGCTCAGGGGTGGCGAGAAGGCCAGCGACTGGGCCCTGTGGTGGCCTGTTCCCCAATGCTCCCCTTCTAGAAGCCCCGGGCTCCCGGGAGATGGGAAAAAGCAAAGACAGCAACACCGCGGCCTCAAGTCAACCTTATGCCGTGGACCTAACCCTTTTCTTCGTCTCCCATATGGATTCACTGTTATGAATAAAAACCAATTTCCCCATTACTTCCTTTCTATTCAGGGCAAGAGGAATCTATCAAAAGTTCATAACTAATAAGTATAAAGTGTTAGTGAATTAAGTCCCAGGCATGTGGGGCTAGCGAGTGTGATGGCCTCTCCCAGTTTTTGCAATGTTCCTACCATAAAAGTTTCATACCAGTATAGTCGAGTGCATTCTTAATGTCACGGGTACTGAAAAGAACACACGCGTACGTAAATGTTGTCATTGACAATGTACGGATTCCCGAGCTCTTGCCCATGGGCCTTTCCAGTCTTAGCTTAGAAGGAGGAGTGGGTGCTGCTCATGGGAAGTGGCATCGTGCAGGGCGGTCCTGGCCTTTGTCCCCGCTGGGACGGCGTGTGAAGGAAGACGTCACCCCATTCTCGTCTCCTGCAGGATCGCATGTCGCCTGCCTTGGAAAACAGCCTCTCTGGTCAACGGAGGAGGGAACTGTGGGGCGGGAGAGATGGGGGTGCCCGAGCCAGGCCTGCACGTCCCTGCTTCCCAGTAACTTACTTTTGCTTTGAATTTGTTTTAGCTCTTTGGCACTTTGTCTGGACGTTGGAACTTTCCCTTTGCCCTTGGCCGCCTTCCTTTTTCATTTATTTGTTGGATTCTGGGATCCCTGCGCCCCTCCAAGCCTGGGGACCCTATAAGCCCACCCCCCAGACTTGAGATGTTACAGGGTCAGAGGCTTGGATGCATCAGTGTGACTCTTGGCTTCTGAGATGAATCAGCTTGACACCGTGTGCTAAGCTTTGTCAGGTCCCCGTCACCTTTCCGGCATCTGTTTGTGCCAGGCTCCGATGATGACAAATGCGTGAAAACTCCGAAGTCTCTTTGATCGCCACCGTCCTACAAATAGTTCCCCCTCTGGCTGTTCTGCTGTTGAACCGTGGAGAGTGAAGCTGGATGGAGACATCGCCAGTGATGTTCCAACTGCCGCTGGGGAGTCGGGGACTTGCACTAGCCGAGGGGCGTGTGAGCGCCACCTAGGGGGCTGCACGTGCCCCTCACCCCAGCAGCTCCACCCTAGGACGGTCGCGCACCTCCCGTCCACGAGCAACTATTTTACTTAGAAACCAAGTGGGGAGCGGAGCGAAAGGCACAGTGCTTCTTTTCGAAGCGGTGAGGATGTTCCAGAAATGATTGTGGTGATGGTTGCCCATATCTGTAAATCTACCAACACCCACTAAATTGTTCACTTCAAATAGGTAAGTTGCAGTCTGCGAAATGTCTCTCCACCAAGCTGTTTTTAAAAGGGGTTGAACGGGCACGTTTGAAAACCCGTGAATGGACTTAGACTCATTCCTTCAATTTGCAGATGGAAAACCGTGAAGATCCAGCTGTCTCCAGGTGCGGCTGATTTCCCCACCTCTCCCCACAAGTGGCCGTGCCTTCCAGGCGTGCATGTGCCTTGGCCCCGCTGTCTCCCCTGGGGTCCGAGCCTAGTTTGTCACCTGCTTCCGACTGTAGGAGACTGCGGGAGAGGTGTGATGTATGGCTTCCAAGTTGAAGTCGTAAGAAGCCTTGTCCTGTCCGCCTGGGCTTCCTGGAGGCTCGTGGGACCCAGCTGTCACGTGGGGAGAACTCAGGCCACCGGGAGAGGCCGTCAGGTGTCTGTGCTCACCAGCCAGCATCTCTGCCCGCCAACGAGAGGCGTGTTTTCGCTTCCTTGAAGGTGTGCGCTGAAGCACAGATGTTTCTAACCCATTCACATGTAATACAATCGCTGGCAAGGCGTGACATCTGTTTCCTACACGTCAGGTGCCCATTATTCCTCTTACTCCGTTATCGCCTTGTGTTGTACCGACATTTCACAGCGCACCATTGTAATTCCTTGTTGTTTCTTTGACTACATTTGAAGCTACTTTCTTAGTGGTTGCCTTAGGGATTAAAATTAACCTTGTAATTTAAAGCAATCCTGTTCGGATTAATACCAACTAATTCCAATATTACACAATTGAAAGAGAAGCAGACACTATAGGAGACACTTCTGGAATGTTCATCAAACCACAGCGTTTTCATACAGAATTATTTTATTTGTACTTAAGCAGAGGAATTAACAAGTATGTCTCCATGTGTTAAATTATTTGGGGAATTATTGCTCATGCATTAACATGGTTAAGCATTCATTGAGCTTCGATACTATGTTCCAGGTATTTTCGAGGCTGATTTATTGCTTAATTGAGTTGGACTGAGATGAAATAAAGTTGGGATTAGATGACTTATTCCCAAAGACTTGAAAAAAAAAATGAAGGTTTGATGGGAACTTCTCAGAAGGTTAGATTAGTACCAACCCACACCACAGACTCCATGTTAGCATTTTATTAGCATTTGTGGTTATAAGTATGCTGCTGATTCATAACGTGTAAAAGTTTTGTTTTTGATTTTACTTCCTAATACCCTAAAAGTGAAATAGGAAAAACACGAAACAAGTGGTCATTGTTCACTGCTCTTGGCTTTAGCATGAAATAGCCTATATTATGCACCTGCTCTTATACATCTCCACCTGAATAATTTTGCTTCCTTTTAGTATGAAATAGGAAGTTATAATTTCTTTATGGTATGTTCATTATTTTAGGTTTCCTGAGTAAAAAATGACGAATTCATACAGTTATTGGCAATTTTAACATTTTATGCAAGCCAAAACAGAAAAAGAAAAAGAAAAAAAAGGAAAGAAAGAAAGAATAGACTCTTTGTTTTCTCTAGGAGGCTATTTCATTCTGTCTGGGGACTATGAACTCTAATTTCTGGAAAAATTTTCAATAGTGTATTTGTTCTGGCCAGATCTCTGTTGACATCGAATGTATTTGAAAAGGCAGGGCTGAATTTATTTTAATTATCAACTATTTCGCAAGCAAGTGGATAATCGCTGCTTATTAACATGTTTGAGGGAACTCAGCTGGTGGTTTGACCTGACTCGGATGTCCATGAGGGACGGACGGGGGACAGAGATGCTGTTATCACCTGTGGGTAGAGCTCCAGAGTCTGGCTGTGGTCCTGCTCACCCTACGTGACCTGCCAGGAAATATGTGGTGTCATAAAGATCGTCTAGTGACAGGCGTGGACATCAGTTCAACTCAGTAAAAAGCCTGCAGATTCTGAGTTTGTTTTCATTCTTTGCAAATAATATCAATAAGCATTTTTCCATGTTCTTCCTTTACTCCTGGTAATCATTGTATGGGCAAGTGGTAACGAAACGTTATGATAGTTGGAAAAAAAAAAAAAATTCACTTTTCTTAGCGCTATTTGTTGACCCTTGGGGCAGTTGCGGGGTTGGCGGATCATGCTGTGCTAAATCGTATGCTGCATTCCATAACTTCGGCAGTGTTTGGAGAAATGCCAGAAGGGTTTTGCATGACCTCTGCATTTAGACATCAGAAGTACCTGCTAAGCCACTAACAAGGCTGGCCAATGCCAAGACAGCTCGACCTTGGCCCCTAAGCTGAGGGGACAGGAGGGGGGAACAGCTAGAGAGTCCACTGGTCTGGCGGGGATGGCGGGACTACGGGAGGACCGTGCTGAGGCGGCTACGTGCCCTACGTGGGGGTCAGAGCCGATGCCCAGGGCTTGGTGGATGGTGGGCCCTTTTGCAAGGACAGACTCCAGCACCCAGAGAAGCAGGTGGACCTAAGGCAGAGGTTCAGGAGAAAAAGCCCCAGGTAAGCATTGGGGGCAGGTCTCGGTGAGCCCCACTCTGCTCCTTGCCCCGCTTGCACTTCCGTTGTGTCTAACGCGGCAGATGGCTGGGCCTTGGGTGTCTTGACGCCTGGGGTTGGGCCTAACCTCACATCGGACAAACAGTTTGAGGACCAGAGCACCCGGTGCGGCCCCTCGCCCTCTGCTCCCTTCCAACTGGTGGTGCTGAGTGTTTAGACGTGTCAGCCGGGGCTGTGCAGAAGGATGTGCTTCCTGGGGGCTGGGTCCCCAGACTGGGCTGAGCCCAAGTGCTCAGTAGGTGTTGGGGCGATTTATAAATACACTGGCGTGGTGGGCGAGGAGCTGGAAATGGTTCACGCGTGGGATAGTTAAGGGGCCTGTGTTGTGACCCAGCGAATCGCACCACATTTGGCCCCTTCTGACATCCACCGGTTAGAGCCAGGGCGTGTTTTCATCTCTCACGGCTGGAATGAACCCAGCGGATGTGGGCGAGCGTGGAGCAGATCAGTGCAGATTGGGTTTTGCGCCGACCACAAGCTGTTCTAGAGGAACAGCCCTCGCGGGGTCTGGGTGAGCTCCGCGCCCTGCCAGGGCTGCACCCAGCTGACGGAAGAGCAGGGGTTTGACGGCGCTGGCGACAGCGAGCCTCCCAGTGACCTTGCCTGGCCAAACCCGGCCCAGGGCCACGGGCGAGGAGGCCCGCGCTGGCCCAGCGCGCTGGCCCGGGACGGCGGGCGCTCCGGCTGGAGCCGCCGGGTAGTAATAACTCCTCGGCAGAAATGGCCTGGCGCCCAAACACATGGTTTATGGCCGAAACGGAAAAGCTCCCGAGCGCCATCAACGACACTCTCCCTGCTTATATAAAGACATGTGGGTTCCCGTCCAGAAAAAAATAAGGCTGCTGCCACTTCGCCCCAAGCCATCCATGATTCAAATGTCAAGTTCGCTGGGGCCTTCTGCTACAAGCACGTATTAACTTATCAAAGGAGCGGGCGCGTTAGAGGCTGCCGGTCCCCCCCCAGAACCCCATATTTATGTTTGAAGTCTCAGGATACGTTCCCTGCGCTCGGCACCTTCCCTCCTCCGAGGGAGATTTATGGCTCAGCCAGCCGGCAGGAGAGGGACAAAGAAGTAAATAGGGGCGTGACAGATTTATTTGGGTGTGTTTTATGCGCCTGCGATCTTGCGTGCTTTATGGGCATCTCAGAGCTGAGGGCTGTCCTTCCTTCTCTGCATCCCCCCCACCCCCCCTTTCTGATGGCAAGTCTGTGAAGTTTCTGGGTGGGTCTGGTAGAGGGGAGAGAACCACGCCACCTCCAGGCCGTGGGGGCCACCGTGGCACCTTTTCCCTAACCTGCTATTTGGTAATTTTCTTTCCTGTTCACACCTGGGTCCTGACAGCATTTCTGCAGGAAAGTGAGTCACTTCTCCCCTGTTTTCAGTCATTGCTGTCTTTCAGGTGCCGGGGCCGTTATTCAGGGTCTTTCTTGGTCACATGGCTGTGCCCTGTTCTCCTTCCTATTTCTCTAACATCCTGGAGGAGGCCACACCCTGGTCCTCTTCTGCAGTGAGGGCCAGACAGCGGTGAGCCCTCCACACATGTCCCCAGAGCCAGGCGCTGGATGGGGGGCAGCCAGGCCCATGGCAGGGCAGCCGGGGCCCCCGGAGGTAGGAGCCTTTGATGGGGAAGATTGATCTGTGGATCCAGGGGGCCACTTAGCTCTGTTGACAAGGTTTGTCAGGATGGGACCAGAGGCCACGCAGGTGAAGTGCTGTGGCGGAGAATTGCTTCGCTGGCACAGGGCTGCCCGCCCCCGACCTGAGAGGCAGCCAGCCCTGCACCCAGCACTTACGGAAAATTGCAGAGCAGGAGATAAGTGGGTGCTGGTTTCTCTCAAGGTGACAGATGTCAAAGCGACTCACTCTGAGCGCCCCAGACGAACTCGCTGACAAGACGCTCGCGGAGGCTGCGCCAACGTTGCAAAACCATTTAGCGTCAGGATCCCAAGAGAGCCCCGGCGTTTTTGTTACCTTAAGCAAAGTAGGCTTTAAAAAAGAAAAACCAAACAAGCTCTTTGTGGGGTATCTATAAAAAGGACTGAAAATAGCTGCTAGGAACCCTGGGTGTTTTTTTTTTTTTAGTTCTCTTTTTCCCTCCCAGGATGAGTGCTGCATGGTATTTGTGGGTAGGATGCAATCCATCAAAGGACCCCGGACTTGGAAAACTCACAAGTTGTGTCTGTGCTCCATGGCCCACGAGGGTCCCAGGCCAGAGCCCCAGGTGGGAAGGTGCAGCTCAGCCCATCACGGAGGCCGCGCTCTGTCCAGCCTTCGGGACCAGTGGGGCCGGGGCGGGGGGTGACAGCCCGTGGGCTCCGAAATTGGTGGTCTGTCACTTCTCCCCAGCCCCTCAAAGGCTCATTTCAAGCTTCACAAAATTGCAGAAGATGCCTGCAGGGCTAACAACATACCCGGGTGGACAGGTTGCTCCTGAGGGTGTCGTTACGTGCCCACGATGTGAAATGATAAAAAATATTAAGGGGACTTTTATGTTGTAACAAACGAGGAGCCGCACGCGGCCCGCAGCCGGCGGCTGGAGAGGCGCGTGAGGACCGGTGCGCGCGCAGCGACCTGCCGTGACCGCGGCGCCATCCATCCTGACCCCCACGGCCGGTGTTCCCCCCGCTGAACTAGTTGATATTTTCAACTCATTTCAAGGCAGAGAACTTTTTTTCAAAATGGATTTTCCCCTGGATTTGCTACAAACGGCCCCTCGGAAGATTACAGGAGCCCCTCCACCCCCCGTCGCCGCTCCGTCACTTTCTGCGGTGAAACGGATGAGTGTTTGGGGTGTTTCATTTGCTCCGGCCATTTCCCCACTTTCCCATGGATCAGCCGCGACAGAAGAGCCCAGGTACGGATGATGGAGGGAAACGAAAAGACTTCATTTGGAAAAGCACTCAAATGCCCGCGGTCTTGTCTTCAAAGCCTCCCAGTGACGGAGTGCTTGGTTATGCGCCCATCTCTGGCTCAAAACGGATGATTAAAAAAGAAAATCAAGTGATCTGTTTACACCGGAGGGGACTGCCCACAGGAGACATCCTGCCTGATGAGGGGGACAGGTAGCTGGGTGGCCTGCGGCCCCGTCTTCTCAGGGGTCCGAGGAGCCACGTGGCACCCTCTGTGGGCCCAGTTGGTGCCCAAGGATGGGTGGCCCAAGGTCGCCCATCCAGGGTCCCCGCAAGCAGCTTTGGAAATTGCCACGTGGGTGACCCTGCCCTCTTCAGCCAGGCACCCTGCTTACTACGAGGGGTTGTTTAGCTTGAATGGTTAAAATTGTTTTGGACAACAGACAAGAAAGTAAAGTACAAAGTGATCACCGTCATCTATCTTTGAAGGACGTTTTTTTCTTTTTTTCTTTTTGAGAACAGTTTATGCTGAATTCTCACAGACAAATTGTACATGCTGTGCAGAGGGTTCTGACCTTGGCCTCCAGCTTCTGCTCGTTTGGAAGCTGGTGACGGTCCGCAACTACGTGGCCAAGAAGACCCTGAGGGGTTTCCTCCACGCAAGGACCCTTCCCTGTCCTTCTCCACGGACGCCGCGCTGAGACAGCCCCCACCAGGCACTTCGCTCTGGGATGTGACTCCCTGCTGCAGACCGCCTGCCCCTAGTCCCGTCAAGGATTCACAGTTTGGGTTTTCGTCTCTGTTTCAAAGGGCAGTTTCTTCTCTCCACTAGGTTCTCAAACGCGGGACGTTGGCTGCATTGTCCACCCAAGAGGCCGCACCGTGGAAATAGCTTCTGAGCAAACGCTCGTGGAAAACAGAGGGGATGTTGAGGTGGCCCCAGGGCGGGCTGTCCTGGTGTCCCCGCCACTCTAGGCTTTCTCTCTGGGGCCACCTTCTCTGCAAGCTGCAGCGACGGCAGGGACCCCATAAACCGCTGCTGGAAACAGGCTGTCTTACCCAGGGTGTTGTGTGAAAAATACTCCAGCAGTTCCGGTGAACTAACGTCTCAAAAGAGTTTGAAAGGAAAGGAAATGGAACCTCAAGGGCGACGTTCCTAGTCTGGACAAAGAATGTGAAAGAACCGGAGCTTATTTCTAATGCTGAGTGTTTATTAAAGTCTGTGAGGCCTGTCCCAAAAGTATCGGGCCTGTCTCCATAGTATGAAAATATTGTACGGCGTGATATTTTTGGGACAGACCTTGCATGTTTATTTTTATTTATTTTTATTATTTTTAAAAACTTAAAAGAAAAAAGATTCTATTCATTCATTTAGAGAGGGAGAGAGACATCCATGTATGGTTGCCTTCCACCTGCCTCCAGCCACGAACCTGGCTGGAGACCTGGCTTGCAACCTGGTCATGTGCCCTGGCTGGGGAAAGACCTCTCATGTTTAATAGGTACCTTCCAAATACAGGTGATGTCAGTTTCTGTTTCCCTTTCTTGTGGGGCAGGAGGCTTTGTGGGGGTTGGGGGTGAAGGTCAGGCAGGGGCTTGATACGTGGAAACACTGCGCCCACGCTGTCTGCTAATTACTTGCTCATAGTTTGTTGTTGTAAGAAAAAAAATCGATTGATTTTCTTGTT
This sequence comes from Noctilio leporinus, assembly GCA_004026585.1. Lineage (NCBI taxonomy): Eukaryota > Metazoa > Chordata > Mammalia > Chiroptera > Noctilionidae > Noctilio > Noctilio leporinus. The sequence goes on along the minus strand of PVIW01009146.1, from coordinate 16,537 downwards.
TCTCCCCCTTTGTCCCTCTTCTTGCTTTTACACTTTATTTATGTAATTTTCCAATTACGGTTGACATTCAGTTTTATTTACGTTAGCTTCAGGTCCTGGTCAGACATGCACATTTTTTACGGTTACCCCCACCAAGCATGGTGCCCTCCACACAGTTTGCCGAGGTGCGGAGGTGTCCTGGTCTCTCTCAAGGACGCAGATGCCTGAAACAGAGGCTTCAGAGAGAACACCCACCCCAGTAACAGCTGCGATGGGGTGGACCAGACACGTTCTAGATGCCCGTGCAAAGGAGCCCTGTCTGCACGATGACTGGGAGAGCCCATACCCAGCTTTCTAAGGCCATTTGGAGTTTCCAGAGGCTATCTTTATGTTTTTGTTCCTGGTCACCTGTGGCTCTATGACCGTCTTTGGTCAGCGTTGTGTACTTCGGTTCGAGGATGTCTCACTGGACAGACAAGAATGTCAGTGCAAGAAGCAGACACATCCTCTGCCCCGGGAGTTGGCCTGGACTCCACAGGGCGCCTGGTGCATGTTAGTGGCAGGGAGATCATTTCCCCAGACGTGTCTTCTCATCCGGCTCAACCCACAGGGTCCAGCAGGGAGAGGTTGGACCTGCCCAGGGAGAAAGTGCAACGGAATGGAACCATCCTTAAACCGGCCCCCGCCCTGTCTGCTAGGGGTGACCGAGGCCGGCACTGAGGTTAGACGCTCAGCTCCTAGCGTTGGCCTCAGCCGCTAGCCTCAGGGTCCCCAGGGTGCCCAGGAGCAGAGGCGCACCCTTGAGGACAGAGGCTCCAGGTGGGGGAGCTCCAGACTGGTCAGCTTATCACCAGTCATTCACTCGCTCTAAATGGGGGTGTGGGGTTTGGATTGAGGATGGGCAGGGCCCACTATGACAGGGACACCTGGATCATCATGCCTCCTTTTGGGGATGGAGATCTCAGGAAGAGGTGCCGTTGGCTTTACTCTGGATCGGGACCAACTCTTCCACAGTCCTCTTTTCAGGGCCCTCAGACTTCTTCATGCTCTGTCCTTCGTAAGTCACTCCAAGGCCATCAACAGGGGCTGGGCCAGCAGGTGCCATGTGCCCTGATGGGTGGCCAGCGGCTTATTAGACGAGTCCATCCACCTCCTGGAAGCTGTCGTGTGATGCATCCTTCCCGCTGTGCTTTGCAGGTCGGCCCCACGCCCAGCCACGGTTCTCCCGAGGGGGTGAATTTGGGGAGGTCCCCTCTGCCTTCATACAGGGAGCCGGACCAGGATCGCCTGTCAGCTAGGCAGTCACCTCGCCGTACAGCATGCTTCAATATTTCCGAACATCATTATTTCTGATATGAGGCGTGAAACTCCTTCTGAGTTTCCCTTCCCCGGCTAGTGATTTATTCATCTCGCGCCTCCAGTCCCAGCCTCGGAGGAGGTTTTTATCTTCCCATTGAAAATATAAGGTATGCAAATGCGGCCAGCCATTCAGGCCCCCACCACAATCCAGCTGAAGTGGTCACGTAATAAATTCCACACACGGCGGTGCTGGCGAGTGTCAGCCTTCCCGGGGCCCGGAGCAGCCTTCCCGGGCTACTCATGGTGCCCTCGCAGGGGCAGGACAGGAGGGGTGCTCAGTGGCCCATCAGCGGAGAGCAGGGCTTGCGGTCTCCTCCACCCCCCAAACTTCCCAGGCAAGGGCTCATCCCGCCGGCGACAGACTCGGGCAGAAGCAGCAGCTGATGGGTCCACCTTGTGCAAACAAATAAGCGGTCTCGTTTGCTGCGCCCCTTCTCCCACCTGGCGCTGGTGCCGAGAAGAAGGCATGGAGTAAAATTTTCCGTGTTGCTAAATGGGCCTGGCCTGGCCTGGCCTGGTCACCTCTTTGAAATTGGTCCATGGAGCAGCAGGCACGTTGGAAAGTTTATACTCAGGGCGCTGATTGGCGAGCTGGAAGCAGCGAAAGGGCAGGCTACTAAAATAGATGCAGCTGGGCGCCCAGCCGCAGGCCTGGACCGCAGTGCAGACACGGTGTCAGGTACGGACCCCGGGCCGTTTGTGGCAGGGCTGCGAGGCTGGCGCGGCCCACGGGGGCTGGGAAGTCTGCCCTGGGGCCCCTCCCCTGTCTTCGTGGGGACAGAGCTGACATTGCGCCAGATGGAGCACTGTTTTCGCTCTGGGATCATCACGAATTCTTTTGGACAATTGAGAGCGGAGACACCTTGTAGCCTTGCACAGTCTGACCAAGGCGTGCGCCCGGAAAGCAAGCCCAGATCTGCAGAGGGGGGCTCACATGGTCTCCCCCTCACGATGTTTGTCGGTCACGTGGGACTGAAGACCAGCCTGTCGGGGGGAGCTGCGCCCAGAGTCCCCAAAGCTGGCCCAACTCAGGGCAGCTGTCAAGGGTGTGAGGGCCCAGGGGAGAGACGCGCTGGCATCTGTGCGCCTAAACGAGGGGAAGGAAAACAAAGGGAAAAAATGTACAGAATGAGCCAGGGGGTTGCCTTGCTTTGCAAATGTTCTTCAGGTGAAGTCATCTGCTAGGAGCGGGACACAGGAGAGCATTTCAGTTTGCATTTGTAAGGAGGAAAAAGTATCTGCAGCTGAGGAGGAAGGTGAGCTTGGCAATGAGGGTGTGTGTTAGTTCCAAGGCAGTAAAATGAAATATTTGCAAAGGAAACTTTAAAGCTGAGATCACATAATTAAAAGGAGCTTAGCAAATGCTAAGCTAGCAGAGAAGGAATATAGTAAAGATTAGAGCAGATATCAATGAACTAAGGAATTAAAAAAAAAACAACAGAAAAAAAATTAAGCTTAGACAAGAACCTAGTATAAAGGAACCATGGACATGGACAACAGGTGGAAGTGATTTTGGGGGGAATGGGTGGGTGGGGAGGGGGACAGAGGGGAGCAAAAAGGGGATGGATGTAATAAAACATCAATAAAATTTAAAAAAAATTAATAGAACAAAACGTTCATTCCTTAAACAGACCAAGAAAATGGACAAACCTCTAGCTAGATAGGCTCAGAAAGAAGAGATGCAAATGACTAAGATTACAAATGAAAGTGAGGTAGTACTACTGACTCGACAGAAATTGAGAAGATTAAAGGCAAGTACCATGAACAACTGGGCACCAGAAAATTGGATAACCTAGGTGACATAGACAAAGTCCCCCAAACACAAAAACCACCAAGACTGCCTGACAACGAAATAGGAAACCTGAATTTACAGTAGACCCGTAACTTGTAAGGAGACTTAATCAGTAACCAAAAACTTCCCAACAAAAGTAAGTCTTGGACTTGATAGTTTCACTGGTGCTTCCTACCAAACATTGAAGGAAGAACTAATCCCCATCTTTCTTAAACTCTCCTAAATGACGGAAGATGAGGGAATACTTTCTACCTCATCCTATGAAACCAACATGTCCTGGTACCAAAACCAGGAAAAGACATCACAAGGAAACTCCAGGCCAATATTTCCTACAAACATGGATGCAGAAACTTTGGCCAAAATACTAGCAAGCCAAACTTAGCTGCCTGTTAAAAGGATTACATGCCATGACCCAATGGGATTTACTTACTGGAATGCAAGGATAGTTCAACATCTGAAAATCAATCGGTGTCAACGACCACATCAACTGAATGAAGGGAAAGATACCATGCTATCTCAATTGGTATAAAAAATAATTTGATAAAATCCAATGCTTTCATGATAAAAATATTTTACAAACTATAAATAGGAGAAGGCTATACTGGCATGATAAGAGCCATATATGAGCCCTGGCTGGTAGCACAGTGGATAAGGTGCCAGCCTGCAAACCCAAAGGTCACTGGTTTGATCCCCAGCCAGGGCACATAACCAGGCTGCAAGCCAGGTCCCCAGCCAGGACCAGGGCTGGAGGCAGGTGAAAGGCAACCATACATTGATGTTTCTCTGCCTCTCTCCCTTCCTCTCTCTCTGGAAATAATAAATAAAATCTTAAAAAAAAAAAGCCATATATGAAAAACCTCACAGCCAACACCTCCTCAATGGAGAAAATTTAGGAAGGGAGAAAAGTCACTGAATCTCTAAGGGGCCCTTTACCCATTATTTGAAAATCAGCTAGAGACAAGGGCTAAAGATTAAATATGAAAATTTAAACCCTAAGAGTTTCTAGAAGAGCGTACAGGAAAGTGTATTATATAGTCTGGGGGTGAGGATCAACTTTGACCCCAGGACAGATGCCTTAACAGAGACCACGGACTGACCTGACTAAATAGTAAGCACCCTCCACCAACTGTCCTCCGCCGGCCTGCGAACCCAAAGGTTGCTGGTTCGATTCCCAGCCAGGGCACATAACCAGGTTGCAAACCAGATCTCCAGTCAGGTCTGTGGCTGGAGGCAGGTGAAACGCAACCATACACTGATGTCTCTCTCCCTCTCTGCCTCTCTCCCTTCCTCTCTCTCTGGAAATAATAAAATCTTTAAAAATAAAAATAAAATGAGTAAAGATAGATAGAGAGAGAGAGGGGAAAAGGGGTAAATTTCTAGTCTCTTAGCTAATACAGCATTTCTGGGGGTTAACTTGAGAATATTTCCCAAACCCTGTACAAATGGACTTGATCCTGTGACTCCATGTGTAATAATGTGAAGGATTCCCTGTAGGAACTGCACGGAATTTACCATTAAACACACACAGGTGTTCACGGCCACGTTAGCCATCTCGACCGGGCTGGGGAGCAGTCCTCCCTGACGTCCAGAGTCTCACAGGGCTCATTAAGGAAGAGGACCCTCCATGTGCTGGCCTGGGGGACAGCAGAGTCTCAGGGCCCTCCAAGGCCTCCGGTCTCTTCCTTCCGTGCTTATCAAAAGATCTCTTCCTTCTCCTCTGTCTCCTGATCCATTCACCTCCGCACCGCACCCTGGCCAAGGCTTCCACCTGCCCCCAGGGCGCCCCTCATTCCTGGGGCGTCTGGGCAGCCACGCCAGGTACCTCCTCCCCTGTCTGGCCGAAGACTGTGCGGTGTGGAGAGGTGGCTGCCGGGAAGTTGTCCTGTGCGTCCTGTTACCAGGAGGCTGACGGGACTCACCTACGGAAACGTGGGAATACGGCGCTCTCCTTGTAGGGGATCCTTACAAAGAAGTCTGACCACGGGAAGGTACCAGCTTGGACCCGTTAGGATGGCTACTGTCAAAGCAGAAAAGATAACGGTGTCAGTGAGGCCGCGGGGGGAGGGAAGGAAGCCTCGGGCACGGCCGGTGGGCACGCAGTGGTGCAGCCACGAGGGAAATGGAACGGCAGCTTCTGAAGCAATGAAGAACGGGACCAACACATGGATAATACAGTCAGTCCACGTCCGGGCAGGGACCCGAAGGCGTGAAGGAGGGTCTTGGTCAGGGGTGTGCCCACCATGTCCACAGCAGCCTTGTCCACAACAGTCAGAAGGTGGAAGCCACCCGAGTGACCGTCCGTGGATAAATGGATACATTTCCTGTGGTCTGTGCACACAATGGACTAATGATTCAGCCTTGAAGAGGAAGGAAACTCCGCCAATGCTACAAAGTGGATGGACATGGAGGGCATGATGCTAAGTGACGTAAGTCAGCAAAAGGACAGCGGCTGATGAGTTCACTGGTACGAGGTCCGCAGAGGAGTCAAACCTCTGGGTGAGGGGAGGGTAGATTGGTGGTTCTCAGGGCTGAGGGAAGGGGGTGGACCTGGTCAGGGTGTTGGTGGCATGGGGTTTTAGTTTTGCAGAAAGTTCTGGAGCTGGATGATGGTGATGGGTGCTCAGCAGCGCTTATTGCCACTGAGCTGCACAGGTGGGAATGGCTGAGCCCCGGATAGGCAGCTCATTGGTTAGACTGTTGTCCCAATGAGGCCAAGGGTGTGGGCTCGACCCCTGGTCAGGTCACATACAAGAATCAACGAAAGAATGCGCAAGTAAGTGGAACAACACATTGATGTTTTCCCACTGTGAAAATCAATTAAAAAATTTAAAAGAAGGTTGAATGGGTGCCAGTCTGTGAACCCATGGGTCGTTGGTTCGATTCCCAGCCAGGGCACAGAACCAGGTTGCAAGCCGGGTCTCCAGTCAGGCCCCCAGCTGGAGGCAGGTGAAAGGCAACCACACATGGATGCTTCTCTCCTTTTCTTCCTCCCCCCCTTCCCCTCTCTCTAAAAACAATGAAAAACAATTAAAAAAAAAGTTAATAACTAACAATTAAAAAGTGGTTGAGATGATCCAGCTTATGCTATTGTATTTTATCACAGTTGAGAAGAGAAACCAGGATGCCTGGAAGGAACCCTCCTAAGAAAGAGTGTAAGTAAGTATAAATTAGAATGGATTAGAACGAATGCAAGAAGGGCCGTGTGGCGGCATCCTGACGAAAACCTGTCTTTGGCACCAGTACCTCTCAGTTACTAAGAAAATCTCCCAGAGAGCCCATCCACGCCTGAGAGCAGCCAAGGTGATCTTGGCATGAGCGGCATGAAGTGGACGCCGGGCTCCGTCAGGACGCGGTGTCCCTGGGCCCTGCCCAGCGGGTGCCCGCCGCTGGCTGGTGGCCTGGCTCCTGCACACGGCGGGCACCTGGCAGCCTAGCGTCTGCCTCGCCAGGCTTCTGGGCAGTCACGGAGATCTGGCTGCGTCCTGGCACCGAGGAGATGTGCCCAGCCTGCCCTGCACTCGGTGAGCCCTGGTAGGGAACCCAACCCGGTTCCGTTTTCAATTTTGGAAGCATTGCTGCAGATTAAAAGCCGGTCAAACGATGGGAAGGAGTCACAGTGAACAGCTGCTCTGTCCCTGCCATCCTGCCAAGGCCTAAATGAGCCTTCAGGAGGCTGGGGAGGGTGGGGGCCCGGCCCCTGCAGGATGCGGCTAGGCCGGCCAGGCGGGCGGAGAGGTTCAGGGAGGGGTCCACGCCCGGGGACCTGAGCAGGTTGCTGATCAACCTGTAAGGACCGCGATGATCAAGACACCTGACAACCTTGCCCCTTTCTCATTAGCTGGTTCATGGCACACTTAGCTCTTTCTAAAAGGACACCGAGGACGCGAGGCACAGAGCAATCTGTCATTTTCTACTGCACGAGTTGGCACATTTCTTTCCTTTCCGCCCATCTTTACCTGCAGAAGCCCCTGCCTGTAAACACCTGAACCCTTCCGGAGGCGGGTCAAACCTGGGACTTCACAACTGTCCTCTCCTGACCTGCTTCGTGCCTGTGTGTCGGGGTGGCAGGGGGTTGTCAACGGATAGGTGACGTTCGTAGCAAAACTCCCGCCAGGCTTGGCTGCCAGCCGGGGTCTCAGCCACCAACGGCAGCTCCGCCGGGGAGGGAAGAGCCACCAGGCCCCCACGCCTCGGCGGGGCCGGGAGTCAGGTGCAGCCACGCGCCTTCCCCGGCGCCCTCAGGAGGCCGGTGGTAAGACTCGCTCTTTCCAAGGCTGTGTGGCGCACGGGGCCGGGGCGGGAAGTGGCCGTGCCAGTCGGGACCTTGCAGGCAGGGTTGTGCTTGAGTGGCAGGCGGGGCACGTGCTCATTGGATACAGGGCTTGAGGCTCCTATAGGGACCCCAAACGGTATCCCTGACCCACCAGAGGGTGCCCGGGGCAGGGGTCCTGGACCTCCTGCGTGGGCTTCCACCTGATGCTGGGCCACAGCCAGCGTCGGCCCTGCCACCCTGCACGCTGCCCACCGGCTTGGAAAGGCCTGTCAACAACCGTTTGATCTGCTCGCGATGCAATCGGTTGTCAAGCAGCTGACATGAGCCTGTGGGGCACAAGTCACCGAGCCGGTGCCCGGGTCGCCTCTTTACCTGCCAAGGTAGTGTCCTTGCCGTGAAGGTGACTAGAGAAACCTTCTCTAGGCCTTACAGTGCCTCCCTCCTCCAGGGCGGTTGGCTCAGCGTGGCAGTGACACCGTACTGCCTTCAGGTTTGTGGGTCCACACCGGACCTCAGCTCTCCCATGACAGAGGCCAGCGCTGGGCCTCCTGACGCCCGTGACCTCTCACCTCTGCCCCTGCAAAGTGACCCAGGAGCTCGGTGTATCTCGTGGAGCAGTTAGAAGGCGCCGAAAAGGAGCGTTCAGGGCAAGTGAAAAGGTAGCAACGGCACCGCAAGCTGTTATCCCTGCCTGTGCTTCTGTGAACAGGACCAGCCGCGAACGATCATGGCTGAGGGTTCACGCAGCGATAAACACAGTTGGAAGCGTTCGGACGTGCCATTTCAACACATGTTTACATTTAATATCACGACAGCCCTCAAATGCCGTTTTGAAATAGAACGTTCTCGGGACGTGTACCGTTGATGCGACAGAGTGCGTGAGGAATTCTACTCATCTTTCAGGTGCCATCGGACCAGTTTTCACACTTAGCCATGCCCAGGTCAAGATGCAGGGCCTTCCAGACCCCGGAGATTCCTTCACTCCCATTTCTATTCAATACGCACCCCCCAAGGGACTCACTGCTCTGGAATCTTTCACCACCCACCCGCTTTCCTTGCTCTTGACATTCACAGAAATAGACTCGCACAACATGTGCTTTTTGAACTTGGCTTCTGTCTCTCCACATCGTTGTTGTTGCACCGGTCAGTAGCTTGTTCTTCGTTAAATCCTGCCGTTGGTTTATTTATAGACCTGCTGATGGGCCCTCGGGTGGCTTCCAGTTTGGGGTCCAGTTTGGGGCTGTTACCCCAAATTGGAAGCAACCCAGTGGGTGTCCTTGTGCGTGTCGTCTTGGGCATATACCCTTGAATCTACCCCGGGAGGCACGGCCAGGGCACAGGTGGATGGACTCTGGTGTCGGGGCCTCCGGCCAAGGCTGTTTCTAAAAGCAGCCCATTTCCACTCTCAGGCAGCGTGTTGATGGCTTCGGCTGCTGTGTCCTTGTCAGCACTTGGCTTTGTCTCACGTGTAATTGAATGCTGGTGTGGTTTTGTGTGTGTGTGTGTGTGTGTGTGTGTGTGTGTGTGCATTTCCAGGGCAACCAGCAGGAATAAGACACTAAGTGCTGAAATTATACTGGGTACCTTTATAAGATAACCAAATATACCTGGAAGATATTTGAAGAGCTTCTGGCTCAGCTGAGCTTGTCTGTCTGTCAGGGTCCTAGTAGAAAACAGATTGTGTGTTCAAACTGAGCGACCCGAGAGCAGTGCAATGGAGATACTGTTTACAGAGGTGTGAGGACAGGGCAGGACATCCCTGAGGTGAATGCACCGCCATCTCCTGGTCTGAATGCACCAGTAAGGAAGTCGCTACTTGGCTGGAAGACCCTTGTGGTGAGCAGCTCCTACCTGGACCTGTGGCCCTCAGTGGAGACCGGCCTCCCCAGGGAGGGAGCTGAGGAATACCAGGACCCAACCCCACTCTCTTTGCTCTGTTCCTCTGACCTCCTTCCGGGCACCCCATCGGTAAACCCAACCAAAGCCAACAGCCAGAGGGGCCCTGTTAAGTAGACCAGTCAGTCCATCTCCTTGGGCAGAAGAAGGGTGGAGAGTGGGTGGTGTCTGCACAGGAGAGAGAAAGATTCGCAGCACCCTAGGGGTGCATCAAGCCCGCCATTTCCCATTCGAGGTTGTAGTAGGACACTGGGACCAACCCGCACCATCAGTCCGATATCTGTAGAGTGATACTGCTTACAGAGTATTTATTTTGCTGTCCATTTGCTTTACCGAAAAATGTTAGTTGTTCTGCCCACTCACAGAAGGTCATTTAGGACGGGAAGGAACAAACAGATGTCCCTCATGTGTCAAATCATTGAAGGGTGGACAGTGAACGCCTTCACGGACCGTGACTCACTTGAAGGTCCAGGTGCTTAGCGCAGGGCGTGGCCGGCCGCAGGGGCGAAGGGGGTGTCTGCTGAATCAGGGGAGGTCGGACAGGATGGACAGGAGCGAACGGGCCTTGAGTGATGAACATGCCACCAGAAAATACATGCAGGACTAACGTGTTTTTGGAGATGACAAACTGGAACAAAAATGTCAAGATAGTTTACGTAGTTTTTCCTTTTTTTCTTCAGAAAATTAACAGATGGGTCTGATAGAAGTGATCTGTAAACCTTGTTCTTGTAAAGCAGAGGAAACCTGTCGTGTTCCTATTCAGGCAGCGGTTGATCTATGCTCCCACCAGTGGCTCTTCAAAGCCAGCCGCCCTGTGGCCTGGTGACACCAGAGGGCCTCTCAGGTGGCCGTGGGAGACACCCGCGGGTGTCTGTGATTCTGATTGCGGCCCCCAGGGCATGCCCACCACCGGCACCGTGCGAAGGGCCGGGGCACAGCCGTGTCTTGCCATGGCTTGAGTTTGCTGTCGTTTGCACCCCTGCCTCAGCTCCAGCTCTGCGACACGCTCCTCCCGTCCTGCTGCTTTGGCTTCCCCGGCTACCTGTCCCCTGTCCTCTCTCCGGTCGGTGCACCTCGCACCCTCCCCTGGGCGAATGCAATTTCGGCCTTGGGTGAAAGGCGGCGAGTCTGCCCTCCCCGGATGCAGGATTGGTCTACGGATCGGACCCCAGCACGGTGAGGTGGGTGAGGACCAGCGAGGCTTCTCTGCGTGCGAGGCCCTGGCTGGGGTATCGGCAGAGAGCGGGTGTCTGTGTTTGGACGAGTGGTCCCTCAGCTGCCAGGGACCCTGCGGAGAAGCAGCTGAGAATGAAGCCAGCCCAGGGGACAGGGACCGAGTGGGTACTCTGGGGCATCAGCCACGTACTGGACCAGCCAAATGCACCTTTGCACCTCTGCTACGCGGGACAGCTGCTCTTTTCCGGGGGCTCAAGTCACTTGTCATGGTCTGTTCTGTTGTCCCATTCAGAGTGTTGTAACTAATGCGCATGTATCGGAAGACGGGCAGTAATTGGTCACTGTGTTCCCTCCCAGGTCCCATGCGTTATGACCAAAGGGACACACTGGGCATGACAACTTTGCTCCTCACCCCTGCCAGTGGGTGGGGGCTGCCCTGGGGAAGGAAGGTCTGAGCTTGCTCACGGAGGGCCGCAGGCCGGTCGCAGCCGCGGTGGAAGAGCGTGGCCAGGGCCCTGAGCGAGGACACGGAGCACTGCAGCTCCACAGTGTCACAGCCAGCCAGCAGGACCCACCTCTCTTCCTGGAAGGCGGCTTGAGTAGCGCCGTCCACACTGAGTGCAAGGACTGACAGAGCCGGTGCGGCCTGAGCAAGGTGACGTTCAGCCACGCAGGGGGCCGTGCGCGGTCCAGCTGGGCGAGCCCAGGCGTGAGGACCCGGGAGGGCTGGGCGTGGGTTCTGCCTCACCGGCTCTTTCGCCGGGAAATGAACCATGATGGCTCCTTCTTGGGGCGTGAGAATCATGGGGATTCCCGTCCCGTGTGACCCGTGTGGTCAGGCAGAGGGCGAGGAGGGCTGCTACCGCATGGAACAGTTGGCAAGGGTGCACCCGTTTGCTGCCTCTGCCGGGGTGTGTGTGGGCATACATGTGCCTGTATGTGTGTGTGTGGGGGTCATGCATGTGCATGTGTGTGTGGGCATGCATGTGTGTGGGCATGCATACACATGGGTGTGCATGTGTATGTGGACATACAGGTATGTGGCATGCATGTGCATGTGTGTGGCATGCACATATGTGGGAAATGCATGTAAGTATGTGCATGTGGGCATGCATGTAGGGGCATGAATGCATGAGCAGGTGCATGTAAGGCATGCTTGTGTGTGGGCACACATGTGTCTGTGCACGCATGCTCACATGCGGTTTGCGGTTTTTGTTATTGCTTTGGATTTCTCTTTCTCTCCTATCGTTGACTTTGCTGGAGGGCCTAATACAGTTTCATTTCCCACCCCTGTTTGTCTCCTTCAAAGGACGCCGGGGAGGAAGGTACCTGGCTGGCGAGGCACCAGCCAGCTGCGTGGAGGTCCTAGCAATACGAGTGAGGGGGGCTGCCAGGGATTCGCGTGCAGCAGAGCCATTGCTGCGGAGGACGGCCCGGCACCCTCCCCGGCACCCTCCCTGGCACCTTCCCTGGCACCCTTCCCGGCACCCTCCCCGGCGCCCTCCCCGGGACCCTCCCCGGCGCCCTCCCCGGGACCCTCCCCGGCACCCTCCCCGGCGCCCTCCCTGGCACCCTCCCTGGCGCCCTCCCTGGCACCCTCCCTGGCGCCCTCCCTGGCATCCTCCCTGGCACCCTCCAGGTGGGACGGCCCCACCACCTGGGCACTCGGCCGGAGCGCTGGCTCCCGTGAGGCCGGGCTGCAGCAGGTGCACCTCAGAGAGGAGGAAATGCAAGTGGAGCCGTGTTTGACGGGTTGGAGGCCTGAGAGCAATTCCCGACTTCCTTCCCCGGAGCTGAAGTCTTCCAAACCTCAACCACCCCGAGGCAGCCGGGGGGCGCAGGCTGCCTCACCCCGCTAGGCTGTCCGCCGGCGCCCCTCCCTGACCCGGCAGGAGAGGAGACTGGGATTGCTCAGCGAAGCAGCGAGAACGTTGGGGAGCGATTAGTGCGCTAATGAAGAATAACCCTAATGTCCTTCCGAACGGGTGCCTAGAACGAGAGGGGCTCCACCCCTCGCCGCCCCTGAAACGCACGGCCTTGCAAGTTCTCGCGCGTCTGTGTTGCGGTCCGACGGCGTTGGTCTGTTTTGGAACGTTTCATGGCTGGCATTGTTTACTGAGGGAATTCACAGCCTCTCCCAGGCACCTAACGTCTCAGCACCTGCTACTGATGTCGCCATTCGAGTATTTAGAAAAGAGAGAGAGAGGAAAGCGGAGAAAAGAAGCCGCTACCGCCTTCCTCGTGGCGGAGGGATGAAAGCGTTTCCGTTGGACACGGAGCGTCTTCGGGGCTGCCATGCTGGTAATCAAATGCAGGCCGGCCTTTGCCAAGTACCCTGGGCCGGCACATCTGCCATCGCCACCTGTGATCATTTTCTTCCTCTTTTGCACTAAATAATCAATTACAAGATCCCGGGTTTTTCTCCCCTCACTCATTTATTACTGGCTCAGGACCTCGCTTCCGAGGGGCCCGAGTGGGGACACAGCTGCCTGCTGGGGCGCGCGGGGCAGGTCACGTCTGCATCTGGGCGAAGGCAGACACGGCCCTGGACAAAGCAGGTGGCTCTCGGCTCGGAGAATAACCTTCAAGACGGAAAGCCTCATAAAAGCCGTTACTTCTGAAGGTTTGCGGCCGGGCCAGGCTCTCTGGGCTCTGGTGGGGACTGTGTGGTTGTCACCAACTCTCCGGAGAGCCATTTGGTGCAGGAACCTTCCTGCCGTTTAACTCGGTGTGCCCTGTTCTGGGAGCCACCGTTAGACAAGGGTCAACCCAACGCCCCGCAGGAGCCCCGCTCGGTGAACTGAATGAAAATGTGGGGAGCAGAACACAAAAGGAGGTGCACTGCTGTGCTAACCCCACCCCAAAGGGAGCAACCGGAATGTTCCGTAAAAAGGGACCATCGCATGATGAGGGGCAATTGTGCAGCCCTTCAGGAATAAGGTTTACTGAGTTCTTAGTGGAAACATGATGCAGATAAAACACTAAGTTAGAAAGAAGGATATAAAAAGCTGGAGATACTCTGACCTCAAGCTATGCATGCACGGGGAAGGAGAGGATGGTGAGTTGACAAATTATTTTTAGTTTGTTCGTCCTACCCCTTAGTATTTAAAAGCTGTTTTACAATAGACACATACAATGTAGGTTTGTGTGTCTGTGATAATAGAACTTACTTTAAATGGGCATGGGAGAAAGTAAAACATTTTCCAAAACATCCTGCTATGCTGGGCGGTATAAAAATAGTCCAAGTCCTTGTTAGTGGAGGCTAGTTTTTTTCCAGTCTTTCACTAATGGAAGGCAGGAGCCGTGGTCGATGGCCCTGGTGGCACTTAGTGGGTCATGGCCCCCCTTGTCCTGCGGTGTGAAGTATAACTGAAGCATCGTCTGGTCACGCAGGGACCCTGGTGGTACAACGTGGGGTCCATGCACAGTCCGGATCAAGCCGGCCCTGCAAAGCTCTGCAAAGACACCCCTGATATCAGACCAACCTGCCGCGGAGGGCAGCTCTGCTTTCAGGGGGTGTGAGCTCTCGATCTGGTGCCCATCGGGTGGAAAGCTCTAGAAATGCTGAAATCCGTGGCCGCTGCCTCTTGGAGGTTCTTGAACACAAACTCATCCCATCAAGTGCAAATCCCTGGTTAGGCCAGCGGAGAACAAGCACGTGATTTGGAGAACAGGTGTTTTTACAAAGAAATAGGAACCAGTGTTGGTTGAACCTACGTGGGTTTACTTAACACCACGTGCTGTGTGCATGGGGATGATAAGTATGATAGCACCGCTGATTTTCCGTGTTTTCTCACTTGTCTGACATCTTATTGACTAGATCCCGTGAGGGCAAAATGTGTTTAAACTGATAACAAACTGGGTCATTGACTTGAACAATGTCCTGGATGCTACATTGAATTCTGTGCAAGCCCTGCTTTGAGGTCACGTTTCCTGGGGTCAGTGGAGCCATGGGCAGTTCGTCTGGCAGCGAGGGTGAGTGAAGTGGCTTGTTCATGATCTGGGTGGGGAGGGCTGTCCTGCACAGCCATGAGAAGGCAGCAGGTGGCTCTGAGCCACTCGCAGGGCACGGGGTGGGGGGTATCCCAGGAGACAGGTGTCACATCGTATGCAACACAATCCTGTGTGCATGATTTTGTGTATGTAATCTTGTGTACATCATCATGTGAACATCATCACGTCTATGTGGTTGTGTGTATGTGATCATGAGTATGTGGTCATGTGTGCATACTCATAGGCAACATAATCATCCGCATGTGACCATATGTACATGCCATGTGTATGTAATCTTGGACACCCCACCGCTTTATTGGATGTGCAGGTCCCCCCACATCGAGGTCATGGCAGGGGCACCGTACATGAGGGTGTGAACGGCATGAGGGTGATGGGCCACCTTGGAGTCTGTCCACCGCAGGCCCCAGGACACGCACGTCAGGTTTTGTCATTTAAATACATTGAACAACTAACCACCCAATATAAGCTTTTGTGCGGGTGAGTAAATGTCTTCTCCTTTTCCTTATATTAAAGAAAGAGAGACAAATAGGATGTCAGTTGCATGAGGGGCCAGTTGGCTTGAAGTACATTATTTCCCCAAGTTGTGGTATCAGAATCCAGTGATGTTTCCATAAGGAAATGAGCCAAGGAAAAGCCCCACAAGCACATTTGAGAACCTCCAGGGACTCCACCAGCCCCAGGAAGAGAAACAGCCACTTCAGAAACTGAAATGTTATTCTGTAGACATGGCTTTTGATGGAAAATGATCGCAGTGAGAGAGGCTTTTGTATTACACAAATAATTTTCGTTAGACTTTCAGCCAACTGGCAACGGAAAAAATTAAAAATCCTCAAGTAACTGATAAAATCCCCTGGACTAGATCTGCGAACCCTCGCTTGGCCCTGGACCCTCGATGAGAAATATTACTTCAAACCATTACTCCCGTGGTACAAGAGCCTAATGTTGTCAGATTTATGGAGATCCCAGCATGTATGGCTCGAGACGTGGAGGAAGAATCATGAACGCGTTGATTTCTGGCTTATGACATCTTCCAGATTGAACATAAATATCAAAAGTGCTACGATTGTTACCCCACGAAGACCATGGGAAAGAATGCGGAGGGTAACTAGATATTTTGCTAGTTGTTTTAAAACAGAACTTGAAGCATCTGTCTGCATGCGTTTATGTAACTAGATACCAGAGCGATTAATCAACCTCCCTGTTTTTCCAACTTCGTCTGAACTTTTTAATAAAACGGATTCATTATTTTCTCAGAGATTTGTCCCATGCCTCTGTAGGATGCGTGAGTCAAACGTATGCATTATAATAAATAAAAGATAAGAGAAGGAGCAGGTGTTCCCTCCCATGTTCCACAAATTATTTAATCCTTTAAATTGTCCCAGCTTTCTGGTTCCTACTGGGCCGCTCCATGGGCTCTGCACAGGGGACCCTCCTGGGAAAGTCCGGAATTGCTCTGGAAGTTCTGCCAAAGCCTGTGACTTGTTCCGGGACATTCGAGTTGTCCTCTGGCCCTGTTGCCCTGTCCAGCTAGATCCAAGGCAAGTGTCCAGGCAACTTTGAAGCCGAGTGAAGAGGCACATTTGCTAAAGAGAGTTTGCTTGCCCGGAAGAGAGATGGTGTCCCGTCTGCCTAGCCCCCAGGGGCAGGAGAAGGCCAGATGGTCGGCTGCATTCCCGGGCCCAGGGCATTGCCTGTCCCATTGGGAGACACCTGCTCGGGAGAAGCTGAAAGGACACGGCTGTCCTTCAGCTGCCCCATCCGTGCAGGAGCTGCAGGGGCCTGAAACACCGAATTCTTAGTTCCGTCATCAGATCTGTGTTCTTGCCTCGGGCATGGTGTTCAGACCTGTGATGTTACCAACCAACCTCAGTGCTGCTGTTTTCCCTTCCTCTGTTTTTTGGTTCCGCTTTGGGATGGGATGAGGAACCTCGCTCTCCCCGGTTCTGCTGGGGGTGTCCTGGCTGTTTCAGACGTCAGTATTTATCCTGCACAGATCGTACCTTTTGGGTCCACATTCCTTTCATAGCCAGAGATCTCCGCTTGTAATA
>PVIW01009145.1:0-54240 GCA_004026585.1 Noctilio leporinus | reverse complement strand
AATGGGTGAGATCATATGGTATTTGTCCTTCACTGACTGGCTTATTTCACTAAGCATAACTCTTTCTAGTTCCATCCATGTTGTTGCAAAGGTTAGGTGTTCTTTCTTTCTTTCTGCTGTATAGTATTCCATTGTGTAAATGTACCAAAGTTTTTTGATCCAATTGTCCACTGATGGGCACTTAGGCTGTTTCCAGCACTTGGCTATTATAAAGCATGCTGCTATGTACATAGGGATACATAGGTTCTTATGGATTGGTGTTTCAGGACTCTTTGGATATAGTTCAAGTAGTGGAATTGCTGGATCAAAAGGCAGTTCCATTTTTAGTTTTTTGAGGAAACTCCATACTGTTTTCCACAGTGGCTGCACAAGCCTACATTCCCACCAACAGTGTATGAGGGTTCCCTTTGCCCCACATCCTTGCCAACACTTGTTGTTTGTTGATTTGTTGATGATTGCCATTCTGACAGGTGTGAGGTGGTATCTTATTATGGTTTTAATTTGCATCTCTCTGATGACTAGTGATGTTGAGCATTCTTTCATATGCCTCTGGACCCTTTGTATATCTTCCTCAGTGAGTTGTCTGTTCAGGTCCTTTGCCCATTTTTTAATTGGGCTGTCTGTCTCCCTGGTGTTGAGTCACATTAGTTCTTTATATATTTTGGAGATCAAACCCTTGTCTGAGGTATCATTGGCAAATATGTTTTCTCATACAGTTGGTTCCCTTTGAATTTTGCTGGTGTTTTCTTTAGCTGAACAGAAACTTTTCAATTTGATATAGTCCTATTTGTTGATTTGTTCTTTGATTTCCTTTGCCTTTGGTGAAGTATCAGTAAACATATTTCAGTGTAGGATATTTAAAAACTTACTGCCTATATTTTTCTCCAGGACCTTTATGGTGGCACTGCTTATGTTTAAATCCTTTATCCATCTTGAGTTTATTCTGGTGTACAGTGTGCATTGGTGGTTTAGTTTTATCTTTTTGCATGTTGCTTTCCAGTTCTCCCAACACCACTCGTTGAAGAGGCTGTTTTTACTCTATTTTATGTTCCTTCTTCCTTTGTCAAATATAAGTTGACCATAGAGTCCTGGGTTAATATCTGGGCTCTCTATTATGTTCCATTTATCTATATGTCTATTCTAATGCCAGTACCAGATGGTTTTGATGGCAGTAGCCTTGTAGTATTGTTTGAAGTCTGGTATTGTGATTCCTCCTACCTTGTACTTCTTTCTCAAGATTTCTGTGGCTATTCATGGGCATTTTTGGCTCCATATAAATTTTTGAAGTATTTTTTCTATTTCTGTGAAGTCTGTCATTGGTATTTTAATTGGGATTGCACTGAATCTGTAGATTGCTTTGGATGGGAAGAATTAACATCATTAAAATGACCATACTACCCAAAGCAATCTTTGGTTATTGTGATGATGAAATAAACTATCACAGTGCTGGAGCACATGCTAGGTGTTCAACAACTGTTATGGAATGAGTGCTTTAAATGCTGATGACTTAAGGTCCTACCTTCAAGTGGCTTATTCTTAAGTGAGGGCAGTTCTGCCTGTCTTGCTTGGTCATAAGCCTAGGGAATTCTATTTAAGGGACAACTATTTTAATCTTGAGTAACAGAGTTTAGTTTTCCTCTGGCCCTAGGAGGAGGCAGGAAAGGAAAGAAAGGATCTTGTTAGGTTCTGTACTTCCTCAGTGAGGTAAGTTTCCATGAAGCAGTTCATAGCATGAAAAATATAGTGGATTCTGTGATAATATGCCTGTGACTCAGAAGGCTGGTGATAGGACATCACATCTTTGACAGTTTTGGTAACCCGTATGGAGATTATTGTTAGTCCTGATAGGCAGGAGCCTACACATTAAAGTGTTTCCATTCAGTTTCAGTTATTTAAGTTTATTTAACTAATTCCCATGTATGATGAAGGTAAACCTCAATTTTCACAGCCGACTGCAATTCGAATTGCTTATGTGCAAAAATGTGGCAGTAGTGGTGGGCTTAGAGATAATATAGGAAAAAAAAACTCTGATGGAATCTACAAAATTCATGTTTGATGTGCTATGATTCCTCCATCCTATGTGTATGCACCTAGGAAATTATACAAAGGAAAGGCATTTATCCACAGCAGAGAAAATCATCTATTTATTTAATTGGATGACTAAATGGGTGATTTTTATTAAGTGATGTGTGCTAAGAAGAAAGAGAAGAAAAGTCAATTAAGACCTTGCTCCTGAAATTGTGATTAATCCATAGAGAATTAGCATCATTTGAAATTTGTGAGAAAGGCATAATCTTAAGTTCCATCCCAGACCTACTGAATTAACATCTTCAGCTTAACAAAGTCCCCAGGTGATTCAAATGTACATGTTGATCATGATCACCTATGGAGAGAAAATTTACCCACAAGTTACTAATAAAGAGAACAAGTTTATGATTTTTCTCAAATTAAATCCAAACTTGCTGCGATGATGCTCTTCTCTCTTTTTTTTTTTTTAAAGTGTTTTTTAAGTTTTTTGGTTTTTTTTTTAATTCATGATTTTTACAGAGAAGGACAGGGAGGGTGGGAGGAAGAAAGAGAGAGAAACATAAATGGATGGTTGCCTCTGACCTGCCTCCAGCTAAGGACCTGGAGGCCTGGCTTACAACCTGGTTATGTGCCCTAAATGGGGAATTGAACTAGCTGCCCTTGGGTTAGCAGACCAGCACCAATCCACTGAGCCACCAGCCAGGGCGATGTTCTCTTTCTTTCTTCTCACTGTTATTTCAAGCTTTTATGACCAGAAGTAACAATGCTAAACTAATTCAAAATTATGTTATTCTGTCTGTGTATATTTATTTCCTGGGTTTTATTTTTTCCTTAAGAATTCTTAGCTTTGTAGCCCTGGGTGGTGGCTCAGTGGAAAGGTGCCAGCCTCCAAACCCAAAGATCACTGGTTCAATTCCCAGTTAGGGCACAAAACCAGGTTGCAATCCAGGTCTCCACCCAGGTCCGTAGCTGGAGGCAGATGAAAGGCAATCATACATTGATGTTTCTCTCCCTTTATCCCTCCCTCCCTTCCCTTCTCTCTAAAAATAATGAATAAAAATATCTTTCAATGTAAAAAAAAAAAAAAAAGAATTCTTAGTTTTGAGCATGCAGATTCCCTATTCATGTTATTTTTGAATAAATGCAACCTCACTAATACAGGGGTGTTTTTTGCTTCAAATATATTCTCCAAGAGGTGGTATCAGATTCATAGAAGAAGTGAAAAATGAACCCAAAATCAATTAAATTCAGGTCTGCAACATTCTTTATATTTGCACTGAAGTTTAATGTCTTCCTTTTCGTGAATGAACTCACTTTTTTTTTTTCCTTGAGATATGATCCACATACAAAAAATAACCCTTTTAAGGTACACAATTCAATGGTTTCCATGAGTTTTCACAAGGCTGTGCAACCTTCACATCATTTTTAGAACATTTCATTTGCCCTCAAAGAAACTGCATATCCATTAACTGACACTCTCCATTCCCCCAGCCCACAGCTTCTGCTCACCACTAATTCACTTTCTGTCTCTATGGATTTGCCTATTCTGACATTATATACAAATGGAATCATTAGTGTGTGGCCTTTTGTGTCTGATTATTTTCACATATAATATTTTTAGGCTTCATTCATGCCACTGAAAGAATCAATCCTTCATTCATCTATATGACTGAATAATATTCCTTTGTATAGGTAAATGTCATTTATTTATCCAGTCATCTGTTGATGAACATTTAGATGGCTTCTGCTTTTTGACTATTATCAGTAAAACTATGAACATTTTTGTAAGTGTTGAATATTTGTGTGAAGATACTCTGTCATCAATTCTTTTTTGTATGTATCTAGAAATGGACTTGCTGGACCATATGTTAAACTTATGTTTAGCAGTCTGAGGAATGGCCATACTGTTTTTCACAGTAGGTACACTACTTTAGATGCCCAGCAGCAAAGAATGGTAATGGCTCTAATTTCCCCATGCCCTTGTCTACAGTTGATTTTGTTTGTGTTTTTAATATAGACATTTGGTATAAAATGGTATTTCATTGTGGTTTTTATTTGCATTTCCCTAATACCTAATGATGTTGAAAATATTTTCATGTGCTTATTGGACATTTGCATATCTTCTTTGGGGAAATGTCTATTAAAATCTTTTGCCCACATTGGCCTTTTTATTAATGAGTTACAGAATTTTTAAATATATTCTCAATACTAGAACCTTAACAGATAAATTATTTGTCTTTGGTTAATTTCCAGTTACAAAAATGAACTCTAGTTAGTTCTGACTATTTTTGTCAATTTTCTTGTAGATTTTAGAGAAAAGACGTTAACCACATTATTTTTAAAACATAAAAGATAACCCTGACTGGTGTGGCTCAGTGGATTAGACCTGGCCTACGAACCCAAAGGTTACTGGTCCAATTCTTCAGTCAGGGCACATAACTAGGTTGCAAGCCAGGTCTCCAGACAGGTCCTTAGGTGGAGGCAGGTGAGAGGCAACCATACATTGATGCTTCTCTCCCTTTCTGCCTCCCTCCTTGCCCTTCTCTCTGAAAATAATGAATATAATATTATATATATATTTATATATACATACATACATATATATAGAGAGAAAAAAAATTAAAAGTTTATAAATTTCATCCTGTTTTACTGTTAACACTCCTCTGTGAAAAAACAGTATGAGTGTTATATTCAATGTTAATAAACATTGTGCATATTCATTTCACTGAGAATATTATAAATCTATATAGATGGTCTGTGTTATCTTAAACACAAATAAACAAGATATTTTTTGAAAATGCATATTTCTCAGAATGGCAACTTGACCTTGGAAACATGTATTAACTATCTAGGAGAAGTAAATTGCTTCAAGCCTAATTTAGAATTCAAGAAATATAGTAAAATAAGCCTTGATTTTGGTATTTAATGTTCAAGATAGGACCTGGTACTTAGAGAAGGCTAGTAGGAGCTGAGCCTAAAAATTCCCATTGTGAAGTGCCCAAATGGCAGGCAAGTGTGTATTAAGAAGTTTAGCCTCTAATTTCATCTATAAGAGTAATTAAACCAAAGTCAATATTTTTCATATTTCAGATCAAATATAACATCATTGTATATCTTTAGAGACCAAGTTTATCATCAGGGATCAGAAGAACAATTTTGCTTACACTGCATAGTCATGAAGGGCCTCAATGTGTGACTTTTAATTTTATCTTTAGATTATATTATCTATATGGTCACAGAGGAGGGAAAAAAATAACTACTGGAGTGAAAGAAAATGTAAAACCTTGCTACTTAAACTGCAGTCTGTGGACAATAGTACAATCTGTGGACAATTAGCATTGTCATTTTAGGAGATGTTTTCACATATGTAGTATCTAAGGCACCACCCTAGACCTACTGAACCAGACTATACATTTAAACAGGACTTCCTGGTGGTTCATATGCACATTGAAGCCTGACAAGCACTACAATAGATGAATCTAGCCGTGGATTGTTGAAATTTGATTGTACTTACTCCATTGAACAAAGCTTTGGGGAATTTAAAAGGTTGTTCTTGGTCTTTCTAGCTACTCTGCTCCATTCACTTATAAAAGCAACAGGGCAGCCAAAATATTCTGACCTCAAAGTGGCCTCATAAACTAATAGCTGAGTTATATTAAATATCATTCTGTATAATGTTGCAATAAAATTTACATGGAAAGAAACAGAGAAAAGCAATGCTTTTTTCCTCAAAAATTTATTCATTCTTCCTAGAGAAATTTCATAGTCATATCATTCCATGTACAGAACAGTTTACATCTTTGGCTGCTTCTTGAAAGACATGCTGACCACTATCCTTGGACTTTAATGGAGAAAAGTGCAAATAATGATAATGGGCAGCAGACCTTACCTTGTTGCATAGGTGAAATTTCTAAAATTTATTGAATATACGAATTGTCACATTATATGAGAAAAGAAGTAGGTTGTCCAGGGGTCTTGGAAAAAGGCCCTGGAAGATAATAAAATCAGGAATTTTATTAGGAAGATAGGAATTGTCTTAAATAAAGTTCTCTAACCCTGAAATAAGGAGTTGAGTGCAGGTAGTATATCTTAGAGGTAACTCCAAGAAGCCCAAGGGAGAATTAGAGAAAGTGAGACAGGGAAGGAAAAAAGGCATTACTCCAAAACAGACTGTGAACTGTAGTGAACAGCCCATGTATAGTATGGAGTCACTTGGGTAAATGGAACTCAGTCTCATTGGTGACTTTTTGAGGAATTCATCCAGAACTGTGCCACTGAGTTCTACCATTTATTATACAATTATTGCTTCTGGAAGTATTCATTCCATAGCTCATCCTTGCTGTCCTGATTGTGGGCTATATATGTGACTTTAGAGGAAAGAAAGATAATTGTAGACTAATCAAAGAAGGTTTTATACAAGAAGTATGATTTGAATAGGGCTTGAAACATTGCACCAAATAAGACAGATGAAAGGCTAAGGGGTGTGGTACTTACCGGGTAGAAGGATGGGAGTTCAAATATGACCCAACAGGGAATAAGTTGCTCTGAAAATTAATATGGCCAAAGTGTATTAAAAAACACTGATTAATTTGGATCATTATGGCAGAAAAGTGTAGCAAAAAAGATGAGCAAGCATGCAGCCATTCAATGAATATGCATTAAGTACTAACTGTATACCCTGTACCTGCAGCTTCAGGGTCAGAGAGGGGGCATTCCAGAACTCATCACGAATGGTCTTCCAGTCTCAGAAAGGACAGAATAGCATTCTCTCAAGGACCAATATTAGCCCTCACATGTGTGTCCCCAAGTTGCCCACTCTAAAGGTTCAGAGAGGCCACCCCATTTGACTCAGGTTTAATCTGTGGGGGTACTAGCACAGCTGACAAAATTTCTCCTGCATCAGGTGGGCTGGGAATTGGGTTCTGCAGGCCAAGCTTCTAGTTCACACTATGTTGATGAGCTCTATCTGCTTTTCTTCTAAGATGTTTTTGTTTTTTCCTTTTTAATCTAAAAGTAAGATGACTATTTGAGAATGTCTATAGCCTCTACTATAGACTTTCTGCTTTTTATTGTTGTTGTAATACAATTGTTTTATTTTTTTCCCCATTGCTCTTCCCAACCCCAACCTCCCTGTCTTCTCCCCCACAGTCAATCCCTATCTCATTGTTCATGTCCATGGGTTTTTCACATTGGCTCCTTCACTAAACCCTTACCCTTCTTCCCCACCCCCTAGTCACCATTATTCTGCTCCTAATTTTTTTCCATGTCTCTGATTCCATTCTGCTCATCTATTAGTCTCCTGTATTAAGTGATATCATACAGTATTTATCGTTTGCTGCCTTATTTCACTAAGCATGATATTCTCTAGATCCATCCATGCTATCACAAATGGTAGGAGTTCTTTCTTACTCTCTGCTGCAAAGGACTCCATTGTGTAAATATACCAAAGTTTTTTGATCAATTTATCCACTGATGGGCATTTAGGCTGCTTCTAGCACTTGGCTATTGTAAATAGTGCTGCTATAAACATAGGGGTGTATAGGTTCTTCTGGATTAGTGTTTCAGGATTCTTTGGGTATAATCCTAGCAGAGGAATCACTGGATCAAATGGAATTTGTATTTTCAGTTTTTTGAGGAAGTTCCATACTGTTTTCCACAGTAGCTGCACCAGTCTGCATTGCCACCAATAGTACACCAGGGTTCCCTTTTTTCCACATCCTCACCAGCATTTGTTGCTTGTTGATTTGCTGAGGAAAGCTATTCTAACAGGTATGAGATGGTATCTCATTGTAATTTTAATTTGCATCTCTCTGATGGCTAATGATGTTGAGCATTCTTTCATATGCCTATGGGCCCTTTGCATGTCCACCTTGGAGAAGCGTCTGTTCAGGTCCTTTGCCCATTTTTTAATTGGGTTGTTTGTCTCCCTTGTATTAAGTCATATAAGTTCTTTATATATTTTGGAGATCAAACCCTTACCTGAGGAGTCATTGGCAAATATGTTTTCCCATATGATTGGTTCCCTTTTAATTTTGCTGATGTTTTCTTTAGCTGAGTAGAAGCTTTCCAGTTTTATGTAGTCCCATTTGTTTATTTGTTCCTTTATTTTTCTTGCCCTGGGAGAGATATCAGTGAAAATGTTGCTGTGTGGGATATCTGCTATTTTTATGCCTATGCTTTTCTCTAGGATTTTTATGGTGGCATGGGTTATGTTTAAGTCTTTTATCTATCTTGAATTTATTCTGGTGTATGGTGTAAGTTCGTGGTCTAGTTTCATTTTTTTTTTTTTTTTTTTTTTTTTTTTTTTTTTTTTTTTTTTTTTTTTTTTTTTGCATGTTCCTGTCCAATTCTCCCAATACCACTTGTTGAAGAGGCTATTTGACTCCATTTTATGTTCCTTCCCCCTTTGTTGAATATTAGTTGCTTTATGGGCAACTAATATTTTATTTCTGGGCTCTCTATTCTGTTCCATTGATCTGTTTGTCTGTTCTTGCACCAGCACCAAACTGTTTTGATTATAACAGCTTTGTGATATAGTTTGATATCTGATATTATGATTCATCCTACTTTGTGTTTCATACTCAAGATTGCTGCAGCTATTCAGGGTCAATTTTGGCTCCATATAATGTTTTTTAAAATTTGTCCTAGGTCTGTGAAGTACGACGTTGATATTTCAATAGGGATTGCATTGAATCTATAGTTGGCTTTGGGTAATATGGACATTTTTATGATGTTAATTCTCCCCATCCATGAACATGGTATATGCTTCCATTTATTTGTATGTTCTTTAATTTCTTTCTTCAGTACTCTGTAGTTTTCTGAGTGGAGGTCTTTTACCTTCTTGGTTAAGTTTATTACTAGGTACCTTATTTTTCTTATTGCTGTAGTTTTCTAGTTTCTTTCTCTGATGTTTCATTGTGGGTGTATAAAAATGGCTTAGATTTCTGGATATTGACTTTGTATCTGGCTATTTTGCCAAATTCACTTATTAGTTTGAGTAGTTGTGTGTGTGTGTGTGTGTGTGTGTGTGTGTGTGTGTGAAGTCTATAGGGTTTTCTATGTATATTAGCATGTCATCTGCAAATGACAGTTTTACTTCTTCCTTTCCAACTTGGATGCCTTTGATTTCTTTTTCTTGTCTGATCTCTATGGCTAGAACTTCCAAAACTATGTTGAGTAAAACTGGAGAGAGTGAACAGCCTTGCCTTGTTCCTGATCTTAAGGGAAAGGCTTTCAGTTTTTGCCCATTGAGTATGATATTGGCTTCAGGTTTCTCATATACGGCCTTCATTATGTTGGGGAATGTTCCCTCTACTCCCATCTTGCTGAGCATTTTTATCATAAATGGGTGCTGCACTTTGTCAAATAATAAAGTGCATCTATTGATATGATTATATGGTTTTTGTCTTTCATTTTATGTATGTGGTGTATTAGTTCATTGGTTTGTGAATATCACACCATCCTTCCATCCCTGGGATTACTTGATCATGGTGTATGATCTTTTTAATATATTGCTGGATCTGGTTTGCCAATATTTTGTCAAAGATTTTGGCATCTATGTTCATCAGAGATATTGGCCTGTAGTTTTCTTTATTGTATCTTGACCCAGTTTTGGAATTAGCATAATACTGGTCTCATAGAAAGAGTTTAGGAGTCTTCCCTCTTCTTGGATTTTTTGGAATAGATTAAGAAAGATAGGCATTATTTCTCCCCTAAATGTTGGGTAAAATTCACCTGTGTAGTTATCTGGTCTGGGGCTTTTGTGTGCCAAGAGTTTTTGATTACTGCTTCAATTTCACTGGTTGTTATTGGTCTAGTCAGGCTTTCTGCTTCTTCTTGATTCAGTTTTGGAAGATGATATGTTTCCAGAAATTTGTACATTTCACTCAGGTTGTCAAATTTTTGGTCATAATTATTCATAGTAATTTCTTATAATGCTTTGTATTTCTGTGGTGTCAGTTGTGATTTCTCCTTTGTAATTTCTGATTTTATTTATTGGGGTCCTTGCTCTTTTTTCTTAATGACTCTGGATAATGGTTTGTCAATTTTGTTTCTTTTCAAAGAATCAGCTCCTGGATTTATCAATCTTCTGAGTTGTTCTTTTTCTCTCTATGTCATTTAATTCTGTTCTGATTTTGATTATTTCCTTCCTTTTACTTACTTTGGGTTTTGTTTGTTGTTCTTCCTCTAGTTCTTGTAGCTTAGGGTTAGTTGTTTATATGAGCTTCTTCTATCCTTTTTAGGTAGACCTGTATTGCTATGAATTTCCCTCTTTTGATTGCCTTTGCTATGTCCCATATGTTTTGGGTTGTTGTGCATTCATATTCATTTGTTTCCAGAAACTGTTTGATTTCTCCCTTGATCTCAGTGTTCACTCAATTATTAATCAATAGTAGTTATTCAGCCTCCATGAATTTGAATGTTTTGGGTTTTTTTCCTTGAGTTTGTTTCTAGTTTCAAGCTATTGTGACCTAAGAAGATGCTTGATATGATTTCAATCTTTTTCAATTTATGGATGCTTGTTTTATGTCCTACCATGTGGTCTATCTTTGAGAAGTTCTATGTGCATTTGAAATGAAAGTGTGTTTTGCTTCCTTGGGGTGAAAAGTTCTATGTATATATATCAGTTAAGTCCATTTCCTCCAGTGTATTGTTCAATGCCATAATCTCCTTGGTGTTTCTTTGCTTGGAATATCTGTCCATTGTTGGCAGTGGGATGTTAAAATCCCCTACTATGAGTTTGTTGTTATCTGTATATTTTTTGCAGTCCTCCCAAGATTTTTCTTATATAAGTCGGTGCTCCTTTATTGGGTGCATATATGTTTGCAAGGATTGTCAAAGTCTGTTTTGTCTGATATGAGTATTGCTACCCCAGCTTTTTTTCCATGTACATTTGTTGAAATATTTTTTTCCATCTCTTTACTTTCTATCTGTGTAGATCTCTTATTCTGAGGTGAGTCTCTTGCAGACAGCACATATGTGGGTCATGTTTTCTTATCCACTCAGCCACTCTATGTCTTTTGATTGGAGCATTTGATCCATTTACATTTAAGGCTATTATTGGAGTATTTTTTGTCATTCTCTTCTGGCTTGTAGTACTTCTGTTGAGAAATCATTTGATAGCCTTATTGGAGCTCCCTTGTATGTTATTAGCTGTTTCTCTCTTGCTGCTCTTAGGATTCTTTCTTTATCTTTGAATGTTGTCATCTTAATTATGATGTGTCTTGGTGTAGGCCTGTTTGGGTTCATCCTCAGTGGGATCCTCTGTGCTTCCTGGACTTGGATAATTTTTATTTTTTTCAGCAAGTTTAGGAAGTTTAGTGTCATTACTTTTTCAAACAGTAAATTCCTTGCTCCTCTTTCTGTCTTTCTGGTATCTCTATGATATGGATATTATTATGTTTCAGGTTGTCCTGCAGCTCTCTTAGCACCTGTTCTTTTTCAGTCTTTTTCATTTTGTTGCAGTGTCTGGGTATTTTTTCAACATTATCTTCCAGCTTGTTGATCTGGTGTTCTGCTACCACTAACCTGCTTTTGATTCCTTCTACTGTGTTCTCCAGTTTAGAAAGTGTATTCTTTATTTCCTCCTGGTTCTTATTGATGGTTTCTATGTCTTTTTTAATGATGGTATAAGTTCCTTATAGTTTCCCTGGAGTTCTTTATAATTCCCCTCAAGTTCTTTGTAGTTTTCTTTGAGCTCATTGAGCTCATTGAGTGTTCTTATAACCATTGCTTTGAATTCTATATCTGAAAGATTACTTATCTCCATTTCACTTAGCAATTTTTCTGGGGATTCCTCCTTTTCTTTTGGTGATGGACTGTTTCTTTTTCTCCCAATTTTAGGTATCTTTTCTTGTTTGTTTTTGTTTCTTGTATTAATCTGCTATGATTCCCTGCCTTTGTTTAGTGACCTTCTGTGGTAGAAGAGCTGTATGATTCAGTGGTGCAGATTGCTAGACTTCCTTAACTTGAGCTCGGGCTAGAGCACTCAGTCCCCACTGCTGAGA
This sequence comes from Noctilio leporinus, assembly GCA_004026585.1. Classification (NCBI taxonomy): domain Eukaryota; kingdom Metazoa; phylum Chordata; class Mammalia; order Chiroptera; family Noctilionidae; genus Noctilio; species Noctilio leporinus. The sequence continues at coordinate 42,205 of PVIW01009145.1, read as the reverse complement.
TTCCATTTGGGTCTGCTGCCACTGCAGTTGCTGGGGCTCAAGAGTACAGGTGCCTTGGTGGGGGCCAGTGGGTGGGTTGCCACCTGGTAGGCAGAAGCTTGGGCTAGAGTACACAGCCCCGCATATCCCCCACCTACTGGGCTACCATTTGGTCCTGTTACCACTATAGTTGCTAGTTGCTGGGGTGCTCCAGCCAGCCCAGGCACATTGGAGGGTGGGGACTAAGCACTATGCAGTCTGTTTCTCTCAGAACCTATAGGTTGCCGGGCACAGCCCCCGCCCTGCTGAGCTCCCATTTTGGCCCACTACCACTGCCTGGGGCACTCCTGCAAGACAGTGTTGTGCCTTTGAGAGCAGGGCCAAGCACTCTGCCATTAATCTGGGGAGGCACTGGATATCTCACTGGACGAGCCAATCTGCCAGCAACAGCTGGAGCAAGTTGCTGGCTAGGGCAACTGGGACTCCCACAGTCTCCTACAAACTTACTCAGTTTCTCCCATCAGGTCATCCCAACTCCTAGGTCTCTATAATCTCTGGATCAGTCACACCAGAATCCAAACACTTCCCACACCAAGTCTCTAAGTTTTTACCTGTCCCACATTTTCTATCTTCTTCTCTAGCTGCTCAGAAACAACGGCAAACATTCAGCACTGCCCCTTTCCCTGTCAACATCTTCCTGAACCTAGACTTTTTGCTTTGACAAAATTCAACCCTTGCTTTATGGAACTAGTACCTGGATTTGCCATCCCCTCAAATTCCTGTCACTCATCCAACATGCTCTTCCAGAAAGGCCCAGTGTTGCTTTTGATTCTACCTTTCAATTAGCAAAGCAAAGTTACTCCACATGTTAAAGGTAATTTTCCCATTTGTAATGTCCATAAAGCAATGATATTCTTTCATATTTGTTTGAAATTAGCCACCTTGTATTTGTTGTAAATAAAAGTCACCTCATTAACGTTCATAACTCACAGCAAACTCAGGTACACATTCCCTTTGTGTGGAAAGCTATCCTTTGGTCTGTCTTGGCTTTCTATCCACATGAACAAATATCTTTAAATAAAGTTACACATTTATTATTTCACAATTCATAAATAACATTGTTTTAAAACATATTTGTGAGAAAATATGTTTATTTAAACTATGAAAGACTGTCTATGGAAAGCCTTTCTACTCAGAACACAGAGCCCTTCATTACAAAGCCAGAAAAGTACTGCTTACTAAAAGCTTAGCCATAGAACCTAGGAATATAGGCATACCTCAGAGATTCTGGTGGTTCAGTTCCAGACCACTGAAATAAAGTGAGTTGTAATATTTTTGCTGGTGGACAGTTTTGTTAAAAATGCAACATCTGTGTTGTGCAATAAAGTGAAGCTCAATAAAATAAGGTATGCCTGTAAATAAAATACCATCCCAGATCTATAAAATGACAATAAATGTCAGTGCTTATAAAAACCCAAATTTGTATGGTCCATAGCAGAATCTAAACATACCAGGTGTTCAACCGCTCAGGCCAGAGAGAGAACTGAGCTGTGCTATTATGAGCAAACCCATGGGAGAGAATCAATAACACATGTTGTCCTTGAATTTGGAGTAAGTTGGTTAATGCAAGTTCAATCAAAAGCAGTAAAGTAACAAGTGTTCCAAGTGTAATAATAATACATTTCAAAAGCCACATTAATAGAACATGCAAGACCTAAAATCTAGATGGGAAATTAAAGATGCTCTTTGAGGAAAATCAAATTGTGTAGAAAAGAGGCATGACATGGGTCATACATGTTAACAAGATCTAAATTGCCAAAGACAAGGGATATATATATATTTCACCAAAAACAGAAAGAAAAAATGGCATTCATGGCTAACATTGCAGCACTAGTTTCGTTTCACTAAGTGAAAATTTTTATTCAGTTGCTTTTTTTGAAAAAGAAACTATTTCTGAATACTCAGTGAAAACTGGACTCCAAGGGATCAAATCATAAATGTCATGTTTTTATAAGAATTTGAGAGATACAAACAGTATATTTGTCAACCTTGGACATGCAGTAATGGTGACTCAAATTTTATGTATATAATCACTTTGGTAAACAGATAAGGTTTGCTCTTTGGGATTTGAAAGAATAGCTGCAAGAAAACAAAAACAACAAAGGGTTCATTTTACATAATTACATTCTCTAGCCAGCCTCATTATTCAAAATCGAAAATTTCATATAAAGGTGGACTTGGAAGGAACTTTAAATGCCATTTAGTCTAAGTTCCTATTTACTCAGGAATATCAGATAAGTATTCTCAGCTTGGATACTTCTGGGGGCAAACGTAGATGGGATCATTTGTCAAATCTCATTCTCTCACAAGGCCATGATTGCTTTTTCTCTTGCCTCCTTCCTTTCCTCCCATCCTCTTTCCCTCCTGTCCCATCCCTTTCCCTTTCTTTTCTTTTCTTTATTTTCTCCTCCCTTCATCATGTTTCCCATCATTCTTTCTCTCCTTCCATCACTTCTCTTTATTCACGTTATTCTTTTTCATTTCCACCATTTTCTTTCTTCTTTGTAAATAGTAGCCTTGATATTGAAAAGTTTTATCTTCTGCTATGCTAAAAATCTATTACCTGTATATCTCCCCACCTGTGCACACATCTCAGCCCTGAGGCTGGGGGTCCATTTATTTTTGGCTTGTGGAACTCTTCTTTCAAATTCCATCAAAGTCTCCAATCTTTCACCTTCTCAACTTCCAAATCTCTTCAAAGACTCATGCTTAGGATTTATGAACTGGAAGCCAGAATGCAAGCTAGGAAGGAAGAAGCATTATTTTTAATGTTTATAATATTAGCTTCATTTTTATAATTCTGTTACTTTATCTTGGGGTTGGCAGAGGAGCTGGCCAAATAATAACAATAAAATAGTCAAATCTATTGCATATTTACTATGTGTTGGATAATGAGAACCTACTTATAATGACTAGCAACTATCTTATTGAACTCTCTCTACCTACAAGAAAGCTATTATCAGGATTTCTGTACAGAGAATTTAAGAAACATGCCCAGCATCAACTAGCTGAGAATGACAGTACCAGGCATTGAGCCTCTATTAGTCTCCTGATAGCACTACCCAGTCCAGTGTTTACATATGTGCAGCATTTAATTTCCAAAAAGGCATTGTATCTAACACTTAATTCCATGTGTTTTTATAGTTAGCATTCCTAGAGTGCCAGATGATTTGTTCCCCTTTCGAGTTTTTCACTGTTGCAGCCACTAAACCCACCAGGCTATCTCTTGCCACCTCTCCCTGGTGCAGCGCTTCTTTTGTCCTGGACTATGGTCTTCATTCCTCTTTCATGAGGGGTCTACACCCATCCTTTCAGACCTGCTCATGTCCAATCTGCCCCTTCACAGCTCCCTGGAAACCCACTCCTGCCCCTACCTTTGCTTCTTACTCAGCACTATGGTTCAGCCCAAGAAGCATCCTAGCCTCAGTTTGAAGTTTTTATGTGGGTGTCTTTTCACCTCCATCTGATTCTGAGAGCTTCCTAGACAGATCTTGGCCCTATATAAGTCTTTGCACACAACAGGCTCTCAACTCATATAAGTAGGATGCATTACATCCATCTGCTAGCATCTCCACTAAAGGTTCAGTGTCTTCTTTTTACTGATCTGCACACATTGTTCTGATTTCTCAAAGCAACACAAACACACCTCAACTCCCCCTTTTTTTTCAAGATTGCCTGTCTGCTTTACAACGTTGCCCAAACTTTGAGTTTCTTTCAGCACCCCGTACAGAAAGAAGAGAGTTAGTAAGCAGTATATTTTGTGCTCAAATTCCTCATTCACACACAACCAAAAAAAAAAAAAAAAAAAAGAAAGAAAGAAAGAAAAGAAAAGAAAACCTATAATAGTTCCCAGAGAGTCTCAATGTCCAAAGGAGCTGGTAGAAGAAGACTGCCTTGACTAAGGTTTTCCCCTGGCATGTGTAATATGAACAAAAAGCCCCTAAAGTGTGGGGACATCATTTTCTCTCCTAATAAAAAGTTAGTTCTAGTGTAAAAGGCCATATGGGGACCATCATTACTAGTTAGTGGGGCTATTCCATTTCTCCATGCCAACTCTGACCTGCTCTGGACAGCTATATAATGTGCTGTCAGGGATGCCATTCCAGAGATGGACAGATGCAAGTGAAACCAAGAAGGAGGCAGTGTAGACCAAGATTAAGATGCCAAAACTCTGCTCTCAGCTTTGATATCTGTTCACTGGTTTCTATTTATTAGACCATCTCAAAGACGTTTTCTCATTTTCCAGTTCTCCTGGGCATGATCTGTCTGTTTTAAACACACCTCCATGTACTCTTTCATCTGCCTGAGAGCTCACCCTCCTATTTTATGGTCTATCCAATTTCTGGTAGTGGTAGCATCTAATGACACTTTTTGAACCCTTCCTAAGAGACAGAACCTATGCATGTCACATTAGCTTGAGCTATATCTTCTAAGATACATAAAACCTGAGATAAATACCTGCGTTATTATTATAAATCCATAACCAATAATATTGTTACATAATTATATGTAACTTAATTATTGTGTATTAAAATTACATAGAATATATTATTAAATAATAATAATAATCTTCATTGTGAAACTGAGTATCATCCTGGATCCCCCAGCTAAGTAGTGAGCATTGCGTTGGATTATCGGGTTTTCTAATTCTTAAGTTCTTGCATTTAACTAGTCTGATATATAACCTGTCTGTTTATCCTTCAAGTCCAAGTTCAAATTCTACCCTCTACATGAGAAGCCTTCCTTGGTGAGAACAAAGTAAAAAGGAAAGCTGAGAGATTTTCCTACCTGCCTTTAGCCATTTTTACATATATAACTGAGTAAATCTGAGTCACATGAAAGCCTGCCTCAACATCTTGCCAAAATCAGATGAAATATTAGTCCTACATCCAGAAATTGTAAAAAAATAACAAAAACCTTTATGCGTGCTCTTAAAACATACCAAAGGTGAATTACATTTATCAAAGCTAATATGAATTTAAAAAACTAAAATTGGAACTGCCTTTTGATCCAGCAATTACACTACTAGGACTATACCCAAAGAACCCTGAAACACCAATTCAGAGGAACCTATGTACCCCTATGTTCATAGCAGCACTATTTATAATAGCCAAGTGCTGGAAATAGCCTAAGTGCCCACCAGTGGATGATTGGATCAAAAAGCTGTGGCACATTTACACAATGGCTACTATACAGCAGAAAGAAAGAAAGCACTCCTACCTTTTGCAACAACATGGATGGAACTAGAGAGTATTATGCTTAGTGAAATAAGCCAGTCAGTGAAAGACAAATACCATATGAGCTCACTCATTACAGGACAATAATGAACAAAACAAACAACAAGAAGCAGAACCAGATACATGAATACAATGAATAGACCTTAAGTGGGCAGGGGGCAGGAGGGCAGGGGAAGGGGGGAGGAAGAGGCAAAGAAGGGGAGCAGTTTAGTCAAGAACCTAATATGGAAGAACCATGGACATGGACATGACTTTGTCGGGGAGTAGGTAGGTGGGGAAGGGGACAGAGGGGAGTAAAAAGGGGATGGATATAATACAACAACAATAAAATTAAATTTTTAAAAATCTTAAAATCATCAAATCACTTTCTCTATATGTATAGACAGGTACAGGTTTAGATATATACAGATATAGGTACTTACATATATGTGGAAACAAATAATAAACATTGAATGCAAAGCAGAATTCATGGTAGGAATGAGTTCATCATAAAATTAATTTTATTTTTTCCTATTTACTTTTTAAATTTATTCTTTTGTGGTTGTTTCCTTGCCCCTGAAAAACACATAGATATAAAAGAAAATCCTGAGCACAAATACAAATGCCTAGACTAAATGACTTATCTGGTCACAATTTTGCTATAAAAATTCCTCATAATTTAAGTCAAAATACTAATTAAAATGTCCAGTTCTTGTGACTATCAAAGGATCTTGCTAAGGCCTGCCATGTAGGAAAGAGAGGAGATATAGGGAAGTTTTTATTTGTTTGTTTATTTTTTCAAGTTAATGTTATTTATTTATTTATTTTAAAAGTTCATTTATTATTTTTAGAAAGAGGGGAAGGGATAGAGGCAGAGAGGGAGAGAGACATCAATGCATGGTTGCTTCCTGCTAAGGACCTGGCTGGAGACCTGGCTGGAGACCTGACTTGCAACCTGATTATGTGCCCTGGCTGGGAATCAAACCAGCAACTTTTGGGTTCGCAGGCTGGTGCCTTTTCCACTGTGCCACCAGCCAGGGTAATTCTATTTATTATTGTTGTATTCCAATTGTTTCCCCTTTGCTCTCCCCTGCCCCCTTCTCCCTGCCCTCTCCCTCAGTCAATCCCCAGCTCATTGTCCATGTCTGTGGTTCCTCCTTACTAGTTCCTCATCTGATCCCTTCCCCTGCTTTCCCCCTTCTCCCTTCCCCCTAGCCACCATTATTTTGCTACTTTTTTTTCTGTGATTCTTATTTCTTTCTACTCATCTGTACATTATATTTATTAGTCTCCTTTATTAAGTGAGAACATATGGTATTTAACATTTGCTGCTTGGCTTATTTCACTAAGCATGATACTCTCCAGTTTCATCCATGCTATTGCAAATGGTAAAAGTTCCTTCTTTCTTTCTGCTGCATAGAACTCCATTGTATAAATATACCACACCCTTTTTGATCCACTCATCCACTGAAGGGCACTTAGGCTGTTTCCATCACTTGGCTATTATAAATAGTGCTGCTATGAACACAGGGGTGTATAGGTCCTTCTGAACAGGTAGTTTCAGGAGTCTCTGGGTATAAACCTGGCAGTGGAATCACTGGATCATAAGGTAGTTCTATTCTTAGTTTTCTGAGGAAATTCCATACTGTCTTCCATAGTGGCTACACCAGTCTGCATTCCCACCAGCAGTGAACCAGGGTCCCTTTTCTCCACATCCTTGCCAGCACTTGTTGTTTGTTAATTTGTTGATGATGGTCATTCTGACAGGTGTGAGGTGGTACCTAATTGTGGTTTTAATTTGCCTCTCTCTGATGGCTAGTCATGTTGAGCATTCTTACATATGCCTATGGGCCCTATGTTTGTCTTCCTCAGAGAATTGTCTGTTTAGGCTCTTTGCCCACTTTTTAATTGGGCTGTCTGTCTCCTTGGTATTGAATTGTATTAGTTCTTCATATATTTTGGAGATCAGACCCTTATCTGAAGTGGATACAGGGAAGTTTTGACTTTTCTAGGATTAGGGCATGGGACATGGTTATAAGAAAGTTTATACATGACTGAAGCTCTTGTAAGATGCCTTTGTGGTTTCTGACAACAAAAACAATGCATATTATATAGGCCATATATTTTATATAAAACATAATGTTAAATTCAGCAAATATTTTTAAAAATTCAAAACCACACAAAGAAATAAATAAAAGTCCTCCATAATACTACCACCCCAAGTGACTTCTATCAAAATTTTGATGAACAACATTGAAATTTCATTCTCATCTGTGTATATGTGTGTATATATTTATTGTATGTTCATGTTGAGGGGAGCTACTTTCTCTAGCCTAGCTTTTAAATCTCAGCAATTACTTTTCTCTGTCATGTCATTCTTGAGTACAATAAATAAAAAGAAATCATAAATTACCTGTTGAAAATACCTATAATTTATTTGATTTTCACAACTATCCCCCAAAAACAGTCAAAAGTATAGTCAAGACTCAGACCCCAAAGCTAGACTATTTGGGGGTCATTATAATAACCTGCCACTTACTGACTCCCTATCAACAAATCGGTATCAATTAATGTTTCTATATATCAGCTTTCCAATGTGAAAAATGGAGATTATCATTATAACTCTCCTCAGAGGCTTATTGTAAAATATAAAATACAAATGAGCTTTTATATTTTACCTTCTTTAACAAGAATCCAACAAGTGACTAGTTCTATATAATAAGTAGCTATGATGATGAAGATGAGAATGATGCTGATATAACCATACAATGGGAAAAATAGTTCTCAAGAAGCTTGTAATTTACTTTGTGTAATGAATTGAAGTCTAAACTTGAACCTGAGATGGTGGAGAAGTGGGAGCTACACTAACCTCCTCCTAGAACCAAACTGGAATTACAACTAACTTATAGAAAAATCATCCTGAATAACCAACCAAATACTAGCTGGAGAGAAGCCTTATAATCATGGGCAGACAGAAGAAGCCACATCACCAGAATTTGGCTGGTAGGGCATGTGAAGGAAGCACAGAATTGCTGGCTGGGCTCCCATATGAAGTGTCAGAGAGATATTTCAGCAACCATGGTTTCCCCTGAGAAGAGTAGGTCTAAACCCCAAGCTGGGCTCCTCAGCCTATAGCATCAGAACCAGAAAAGGAATTCAATGATATCTAGCTTTGAAAAAAGTAGTTTTCTGTCCATAACACAGAGAGGGCTGGAAACTCAGAGGCTCTTAAAGGGCCAAAACGCACAAAATTTTGTTCTCAACCACTTATCCTTGGCTCTGTCAGAGGGAGGGCAAAGTAAACTAAAGATGAGTGAGAAGAGTCTGGGGCTAATGGCTCAGGAGAAATATATGAATGGTAAGCCACAATGATACATGTGCTGAGACATCCCACATATTGCAGGAACCATCTTTCCTGAGCAAAGCAAACCCTACAAGTGGCATCAGCCTGAGGGGAAACTATAACCCTGCCCATGGGAATTACACTAATTACACTGCCCCACGCTGTGGTGCTTAAGCCCTGCTGCTGAGGAGTACAGCTGGAAGATTTTCACTGCTTAAGCCCAAAAGAAAGTCTGAAGGCAGAGGAGGATCTCTGGGAGCTATGAGAATTTAGCTGACCCTCACCAATGCCTGGTGCTGATAAAAACTAGCCTTGGTGTGCAGCCTATTTTTTTCTGCACACACCCAGGTGCAGCAAAAGGAGCCACAATCTGTGGATTGATGATAGCTCCAAACAGGCTTCTGAGGACCAGTCACAAGCAGAGCTTGATTTAGTTGTACACTATACTCTTGCAGATCTACCTAACACATAGAAACACACACAAAGAGGTAGCCAAAATAGGAAAATAAAGAAATACACCCAAATGAAAGAACAAGAGAATTTTCCATAAGAACTAGATGAAATGGAGGCAAGCAATTTATCGGGTAGAGAGTATAGAGTGATAATTATAAGGATACTCAAAGCATGAAAAAAGACATAAAAACCATAAAAAGAGCTAGTCAGAAATAAAGAATGCAATACCTGCAACAAATAATTTAAAATCAAAGTAGATAATGAGCTTTCCAGATAAGAAAAAGCTAAAAGAGATTGTTAACACCAAACTAGTACTGCAACAAATGTTAAAGGGTTTGCTTTAAGAAAAGAAGAAACAAAAGAAAGAGAAAACAGAGAAAACTAGTCAAATATAAATGGCACTAAGTATGTATCTATCAATAATCATCTTAAATATAAATGGCTTAAATATCCCAACCAAAGATCTAGTGTAGCTGAATGGATAAGAAAATAAGACCCATATAGGTACTGTCTCCAAGAGACCTACCTCAAATCAAAAGACACACACAGTCTAAAAGTAAAGGTATAGAAGAAGATATTTAATGCAAATATAAAGGGGGGGGGAAGCTGGGGTAGCAATAGTTATATCAAATAAAATAGATATTAAAATCAAGGCTATAGTAAAAGAAAGGAAGGACACTAGATAACAATAAAGGGAACAATCCAATATAACCTTAGTAAACATTTATGCACCTAATATAGGAGCACCTTAATATGTAGAGCAAATTTTAATGGACATAAAGGGAGAGATTACAGAAATACAATCATACTCAGTGATTTTTAATGCCCCATTGAGTTCAATGGATAAATCTTCCAGGCAGAAAATCAACAAGAAGATAGCAGTCTTAAATGACACACACAAGCAAAAACAGCAGAATATACATACTTTTCAAGTGCACATGGAACATTTTCTAGGATAGACCATGTTAGAACACAAAACAAGTCTCAATAAATTTAAGAAGACTGAAATCATATTACACATTTATCTGACCACAATGCTAAGAAACTATAAATCAATCACAAGAAAACACTTAAAAACACACAAAGACATAGACACTAAATAACTTGCTATTAAGCAACAAATAACACCAAGCTCAAGAAAGAAACTAAAAGATTCCTTCAAACAAATGAAAATGAGAACACAACAATCCAAAATCTGGGGACACTAGGAAAACAACCCTAAGAAAGAAATTCATAGCATTACAGGCCTATCTCAAAAAAATAAAACAAAGCAAACAAATAAACAAAACCTCAAATAAACAATCTAAGTTTACATTTAAAGGAACTTGAAAAAGAATGACAAAGTCCAAAGTGAGTAGAAAGAAGGAAATAATAATGATCAGAGCAGATATAAATGAAACAAAGTTTAAAAAATGATAACAGAAGATCAATGAATCCAAGAGCAGGTTCTTTGAAAAGATAAACAATATTAAAAAACCTTTAACTAGGCTTATCAAGAAAAAAAAGAGGATCTAAATAAATAAAATCATAAATGAGAGGAGAAATAATAACTGACACCAAAGAAATGCAAAGGATAGTAAGAAAACATTATGAAAATATATGTCAACAAACTGGGAAACTGGATGAAATGGATAAATTCCTAGAAATGTACAATTTTTCAAAACTAAGTCAGTGAATCTGAATAGACGATTATGGCTAGTGAAATTGAAGCAATAAAAAACTACCAAAAAACAAAAGCCCTGGATGGGATGGCTTCACAGGTGAATTTTACTGAACATTCCAAGAAGAACCAAGACCTCTCCTCAAACTATTTCAAAAAATTCAGAAGGAGGGAAGGTTCCCAAGCTCATTTATGAGGCCAGCATTATCCTAGTTTTAAAATCAGAAAAAGATACTACAAAAAGAAAAATTAGAGGTCAACATGCTTGATGAACACAAATGGTAAAATTCTCAACAAGATATTAGCAAACCAAATACAACAATGCATCATAAAGATTATACACTATGATCAAGTGGAATTCCAGGAATGCAAAGTGATACAACATTCTCAAAATAATAAATGTGAGTCACCAACTAAACAAAATTAAGGATAAAAACTATTATGATCATATCAATAGATGCCAAAAATACATTTAATAAAATCCAGCACCCATTTATGAAAAAAACTCTCAGCAAAGTAGGAGTAGAAGGAATGTACCTAAATGTAATAACTGCCATATATGACAAACCCATTGCAAACAACATACTCATTGGGGCAAAAATTATAAGCATACCCCTTCAGATCAAGAATAAGATGGAGATGTCCACTTTCACCTCTTATTCAGCATAGTATTGGAAGTCCTAGTAACAGCAACCAAACAAGAAGAAATTAAGGCATCCAAATTGGAAAGGAAGAGGTGAAAATTTCTTTATTTGCAGATGACATGATACTGTACATATATACCCCAAAGATTCCACCATGAAACTGCTGGAATGATAAGTGAATTCAGCAAAGTAGCAGGATACAAAATTAATATCCAGAAATCAATTGCATTTTTATATTCCAAAAATAAATGAACAGAAAGGGAAATTAAAAAAAAAAACAATCCCATTTACAATTGCTTCAAGATGAATAAATTACCTAGAAATAAATCCAACCAAGGATGTAAAAGACCTGTATTCAGAAAATTATAAGGCAATGAAGAAAGAAACTGAAAAAGGTACAAATAAATGGAAGATACAAGTACCATTTTCATGGATAGAGAGAATTAACATCAGCAAAATGTACATACTACCCAAAACAATTTGTAGATTCAACAGAATTCCTATCAAGTTCCCACAGAACTAGAATTAATACTTCACAGGACTAAAACAAATATTCCAAAAAACACTGAATATCTCCACAACCTTGAAAAATAAGGACAAAGTTGGAGGTATCATATGATCTGATATCAAACATACTACAATACCACAGAAAACAAAACAGCATGGTACTGGCATAAAAAGCAGACATATAGATCAATGGAACAGAATAGAGAGCCCAGAAATATACCCATACCTTTATAGTCAATTAATATTCAACAGAGGAAGTTGAGCACAAACAATGGGCTGAAGACAATTTATTTAATAAACAGTGTTGGGAAAACTGGACAGTTATATACAGAAAAGTGAAACTAGACCACCTTCTTACACAAGAATAAATTCAAAATGGACTAAAGACTTAAATGTTAGATATGAAACCATAAAAATCCTAGAAGAAAACATAGGCAGCAAAATCTTGGATATAGCTTATAGCAATATTTTATCAGATATATTTCCCCAAGCAAGGGAAACAAAATAAAAACTAAACAAATGGTACTACATCAAATGAAAAAGGGTTTGCATAGCAAAGGAAAACATCAACATATTAAAAATACAACCTAAAAATGGGAGAACACATTTGCGGATATAACTGCTAAGGAGTTAATGTCCAAAATTTATAAAGAACTTGCAAAACTAAACACACACACACACACACACAAACAAACAATTAAAAAGTGGGCTAAGGACCTGAGTAGACATTTCTCCAAAAAGGACAGACAGATGGCCAATAGACATATGAAAAGATGCTCAATGTTTCTAATCAACACAGAAATTAAAACCACAAAGAGTTGCCATCTCATACCTGTCACAATGGCCATCTTCAATAAATCAACAAATAAGTGCTGGTGAGGATGTGGAAAAAGAGAAAGCCTTTCACATTGCTGGTGCAAATGCAGATTGGTGTAGCCACTGTGGAAAGCAGTATGGAGATATCTCAAAACATTAAAGATGGATCTTCCTTTCAATCCAGCTATTCTATTTCTGGAAATGTATCCAAAGGAATTCAAAACACTAATTAGAAAGATCTTAAGAACTCCTATATTCATACCAGCATTATTTACAGTCACCAAGATAATGGAAACAGCCCTAATGTCCATCATTAGATGAGTGGATAAAACAACTATGGAATGTTTACACAATAGAATACTACTTGGCCATTAAAAAGAAGAAGAAAGTTTTACCTTTTGTGACGGCATGTCTGTACCTGGAGAACATTATGCTAAGTGAGGTAAGCCAGTCAGAGAAAGACAAAGACCATAATTTTATTCACGTGTGAATCTAACGACTAAATTGAACTAACGAACAAAACAGAGGCAAACTCATAGCTAGAAGAGAGCTAAGATGGGACACAGTAAGTGGTGGAGAGATTGAGCAAAAAGGAATAAAGACTCATGGATGTGGACAACAGTGTGCTGATTGTACATCAGGGAGTTGGGGGGGAAAGGGATATAAAGGAACTAAATGGTAATGGAAAAAATATAAGACAAATTGTTAAAAATATGTGTGTAAAACCAAACAATTAGAAAAGTTTTTAAGAGCTACTCTAAATATTTTAATGCTTAAAAACATCATAATAAACAAGCTTGAACTTGGGAGAATTTAAGTTTATTTGAATCTAATGTTTAGCAAAAATATAACTATATTGTAGATGTAGGTATAGATATAAATGAAAGTGTTATTACATTTCCTGCAGTGGTTTTCCATTCCTCAACATTTTTCCAGGTATTTTCATGTCCCCTAAATATAGCTAGTTTTGGAGCATAAAGTTATGACAGTAAACTGCCCCAATCCTAATAAATAAACAGTCTGCACCCTCCCATGAGAGAAGTCACACGGGAACTTCACTGGTTACTGCACATTATCAATAGAACTGACTCCAATCAGAGCAGATCAGAAAACAGGGTGAAGATAAAGGACTTGCTCATACCCTCCTCCCCAATCACTTGCCAGTGGATCCCCAGAAACTTATGTAATTGGAACCTCTCTTATAAAATCGAGTGGCCCATGAACTCCTTCCTTTTGATTGTCTAATACAGTCTTTAAATAAGCCAGTCAGAGAAAGACAGGTACCATATTATTTCACTCATCTATGGTATCTAATGAACAAAGTAAACTAACAACATAGACTCACAGAGGACAGGTTGACAGCTGTGAACAGTCAGGATGTGGAGAGGGAGGTGCTAGGAAACACTGAGAGGCAGATCATGAGCCCAGATATTGTTATATTATTAACATAAATGTTTTCACACATTAACTTTCTGGTGATGATGTCCTTTATTCATTGGATCCGGGTTTCAAAGCATGATTTAAATGTGTTTTAAGGAATAACAAAGCTATCTGCAATGACATTAAACAGTCAGGGTCCTGTAAGTAAGTGGCTTTTAGAGGCAATGAGATACACAGGCAATTCCTCTAATCAGTAGTTCTCAGTCCCTGGTGCTTAATTAGAACTACCTGGGAAGCTTAGGAAAGCCCACTGCTCACATTTTACCAAGAGCAAGTTCAATCTGGAGTAAAGAGGGTGAGAACCAGACATCAGCATTTGTTAGGAGCTTCCTGGATTATTTCAATACATAACCAAGGTTGAGAAACTGCTGTAGGCAGTAGCCAAAGAGTACAACTTATCCAGACGAGTATATGCCTTTGTCAAGTACTATAATCCTACATTTTCACTTAGGTCTTTTATCACAAGATGGATGGATGAGGTACGTGGGGACTGTATCATGGTGGTAAAGAAATGACTGGGTTTTTTTGGCTTGAAATTTTTGGGTTCACACTCCAGTTATGTCACTAACTCCTTAGCTGCATGGGTTTGGATCAGTTAGTAAGCCTCAGTTTCCTTCTTTGTTCCTTCAATGGAAATAATAACAATTTTGTATGGGTTTTGTAAAGATTAAAAGGATGAACTAAAAAGTGCTTATTACAGTGCTTGGAACATGATAAAGGAACAAAATTCAGCGACTGATAGATGTCATAGTTATTTGCAAAATACATATAATTTCAGAAACAAAATGGAGCATGTGCTATTGGCAGATCAGTGATACCACAGTCACATACACAGGATAGCACATTTCAAATGAATATATGTTCATGCTACTGATTTATTTAATATCAACACCTGCCTCTAAATTTGTAAGTGCTAGTAATTATGGATATTAACTTTCTAAATGAAGCAGGTATTTCCTATGCAGGATGTGATTCAGAAAGGGAATTAAAATTCAATGAAAGCATTCAATGTGTCTCTTGAAGACCTCTAAGCAATGTGGAGATGTTATTGCATCCATCTTGGCAGTTATCCAGGGAAGTAGAAAGAATATGTGCTATCATCTGAGGATGATCACTACATGGCCCAAGAACTCCTGGAATCATAAAATATAAAGTGTGTAACTTACAAGACATCACACAGTTCAATGATTTTCAAATCTTTTTCAATGAAACACTTTCTTCGTTAGAAATCTTAACTGTTAATTGCCAAATATTTCTAAATGAAAATCTTATTGTTGAAGTGAGGCTTACCCACTTCATCCTGTAGGATTGTTTGGCACTCTAGGGATTCCCGAGAATGTACTTTGAAAATTCTTGATTGACTTAGAACCATTTGAGGTAGCCTGTACTTTGGTAGCATCCTGTGAAACTCACCTTCTGGCATTCCCACTATTGTTCACTCACTTCCAGAATTCAGTATAAACCTTGCCTGGTGACAAGCCTTCATCCTATAGACATGTCTTTGAATCCTTTTCCACGCTATAATAAAAGTTGGGTTAGGCCATTGTAGGATGACACTATGTGAAAAAAGAAACCATGAAGAGGACACTGAAGTAACATATTTGTGAGTCAAGTCCTGGATCCTTCAGCCCAAGTTTAGCCTCCAAACAACCACAGCCTCGTGAAAGAATGCAAGTGAGATCAACAGAAAAACCATCAGGCCAAACCAAGCCCGGACTGCAGAATCATGAAAAAATGAAATGATTTGCTTCAAGCCACAAAGTTTGGGGTGAATGCTAACATAGCAATAAATAACTGAAAAGTTATTTACTTTGGCCCCTATTACATCTCTAAAATATATCACTGTGCCTTGCATTAAGCAAATGAATTGTACTCACCTCATGAACCAGTAGGTGGAAAAATCGAAAATATAGTCTTCTCATTCCAAATTCAGCCCCTCTACCACAATTCACCTGATTCCACATTAGTGGATGAAAACCCCTAAACTCAAGATCTCCAAACTAGATTCCTCAACATTAGCTATATTTTGGGTGGAAAGAACTAAATTAATAAAACTGAAGCCTCAATTAATAAAACAACTAAGAACAAGTGGCTTCTAAGCAATGAAATAAGATGTTACAATGTTGTGGCTTTTCTTAGAGGAAAGTCTCTCTCATAATCTAAATTTTCTTATTTTAAACAAAGCTATACTTTGGCATAGTTTTCTGGATTCCCAGTCCATAGTGGATTACCCAAGAGACATTTTAAGCAAGTATATTAAAATTTCAATAAACAAGAAGCAAATAGGAAAACTATAGAAAAATATAGACACAAATATTCAACAATACTTATGGGACAATTTGGTGTAGATATTAGCAACCCTACTCACCTTGTGAAACACCACAGTAGTATAAACCAGAATGGCTGATTAGTTACTTTTTGAAAATCAATAAAAGTTTGATGTACTCTGTGTAATACTTACAATGCCTTCTAGCTTACACAACGTTATAATATAAATATAGTTGTCAATTCACTGTTGTTGTTGTTGTTTTTTTTTTTTTTGAGGGGGCCAGGTATTCATCCTTTCTGTTTTTCTATTTTTTTTATATGGTTCTGATGGACCTATACTCCATGACCCTTGAAAAAGACATAAAACCCATTTCTGTTTAATTAGCATAATTATTCCCTCCCATAGCCTCAGTGATTGGTTCAGGGATTGGCACCCAAGCCTGTTCCTTAATGTTATAAAGCAAATATGGAAAATATAAATAGCATGAAGTCAAACTTACCTTAATATATCCATAAATATATGTATACACACACATCTTTGTGTGTGTCTATACATTGATATATAATAAATAAAATAAACTATACATACTAAATGGCATATATTTATAAATTTAATTTACTAGATTAAAATTATATTTAATTGCATTACACTATATATGTCAAGGACCAGATTAAATTATACTTCAACAGTGTTTAAGGATTTTGTTGGAATCCCATCATATCTGTGAGTGCTCGATCTGAGATATCTCTCAGCAAAGCACTTTTAACAAAGTCTGATCCATCATACCCTTCGCTCTCACAATGAATCTTTAACTCCATTTTCAGGTTTCACCATTGTCACCAACACTACCACACCTGGTCATTAAATATTATTCTCTCAAACCTGGATACCACAAATCAGACTTTTATAAGTGCACAGAAAGAAGTTTGGTGGATTTATTTTCTTCCTTCCCACTAAAAACAAGGATATTTATTCTGTCTTAAAATTTAGAGCATTGCAAAGGCTGTGAATTGTAGGACACAATATTGGTTTTAAAATACACTTCTTTATTCCTTGAATCAAATAAACTGTTTTGCATAGTTGATGAAAAACTTACTCTATTGTTAGATAATAATTTTGAAAGTATAACATAATAACACTCAAACAAATATAAAATGAACATATGTCAAAGATTTATTCAACTCATTAACTACTGAGAAAAACAATAAGGTATTAAAACCAGCCAAAAGAACTTTTGGAAAGATAATTATTCATAGGCATGTTCTGAATGGATTACTGGGATGGATAGAAAACTGGTTAAAACCTAACAGTGTGATAAAAAAACCATGACCTTTCAGGTATTCTGTTCCATGGTTGGAAATACCCTGCATGTCTACCAAAGAAAAATCTGCGAGATAGCATATGATTTCACTAAGTCTGAGACCTTTAATCAATAGCAAACCATGAGTTAAAGAACATACATTTGTCTAATTTCTGATGACACACTTTGCATTCCTTGCCATCATGAAAGAGAAAGAGAACAAGAAGCAATAAATTGGGGGCAAGGGGACAGGGAGGATAAAAATGTTTCCGTTTAGGAGAAGCTGCCTGCCTGACAGGACTTCCAGGAGGTCAGTTTTGAGGATCAGCCTGCTAGTGAAGCCAGTTCTGGAATTTGCTGGTTACTCCTGCCTTTGCATCAGTATTTCTCAAACTTGTCTGCACATTAGACTCATCTAGGGAGTTTTAAACAATACTAGTTAAAATTGGCCCAAATCAATTAAGTCAGTTTATCAATTAAATCATTTGGGGGGCTGGAGACAGGTATCAATATTTCTTAAATATCACTATTAAAAAACTAAAAAACACTTCCCAGGCAATTTTAACTGCAGCCCTTTTAGGACCACTGCTTCAGGCTTTTTTTCCTTTGTACAGAACACTAATTCTCATACATTAGCACTGAAGCATCACCTGAAAAGGTGGCTAATGCTCAGATTCCCGGGCCCCAATCCCATGTTTCTGACTCAACAGATTGTGAGTAGGGCCCAAGAATTGCATTTCTAACAAGCTCCCGGGTGACACTGATATAACTCTTTGGAGGTGCATTCTCTGAGCAGACAAGGGCTAGATTTTTACCTCAAGGAAATTGTAAGCAACACATTTTAAAAGTGGTTAAAATATTTAGTGATTCTTAACTACATGTGACCTATGTTTTATGTTTTGGGAATACTTAGAATTAATTACTACAGAATCTATGATAATTTTTAACTTGTCTTATTGCCTAAGCAGCATGACACAGAGACCAACTGCTTCCAATCCAGGGAGAAGGACCTTTATACAAAGGCCACTAGAAGATGTTCACATCCTCTCAGTGCACCCTACATATTAGAGTCCTCATGCAAAAGATACTGGTTTTTGGTCATTACTTTGAAAAGTCTAACTTTGAGGAGGGACTTGCATGCTTAATAATTTGATTTATGTACACATATATAATGCATAGCATATATTATAACATGTTATATATTATTACATATATGATACATATCAAATGAGGTAAATACCTAATTATATAAGTTTAGATTTTTAGAGCAGTTTTAGTTTACTAAAAAATTAGACAGAAAGTACAGAGAGTTCCCATATATTCTTAGCACCCTCAAACAGTTCTTTATTATTAGCATCTTTCATTAGTGTGATACATTTATTACAATAGATGAACCAATATTGATACATTACTAAAGTTCATAGCTTACATTAGAATTTATTCTTTGTGTTGTATGGTTCTATTATTTTGTCAAATGTATATGGTCATATATCTATTATTATATTATCATACAGAATAGTTTAATCACCCTAAAAACACCCTGTGCTTCAACTACTTATCTTTCCCTTTTCCTGCAAATTCCTGGCAATCCCTGATGTTTTTAGTGCTTATGGCTTTTCCTTTCCTGGAATGTCACATAGTTGGAATCATACAGTGTGTAACCTTTTAGACTGGTTTCTTTCACTTAGTAATATGCATTAAAGTTTTTATGTCCTTCTGTGGCATCATAGCTTATTTCTTTTCTTAACATTGAACCATAGTCTATTGTCTGGATATATACATATTTGTATGTTCGTTCATTCACCTATTGAAGGACATCATGATCGCTTCCACATTTTGGCAATTATGAATAAAGCTGCTATAAACTTTGTGTAGGCATAAGTTTTGAAATCATTTTGGTAGATGTAAGGAGCATTATTGCTGGATTGTGTGGTAAGATTATGGTCAGCTTTGCAAAAAAATTGCCAAATTGTCTTCTAAAGTGGCTATTCCATTTTGCATTCCCACCAGCAATGATTGAGGGTCCTGTTGTTCCACATTCACCTTAGCATTTGGTGGTATCAATGTTTTGCATTTTAGCCATTCTAATAGATGTTATTGTCTTAATTTGCAACTTTGATTACATACAACATGAAGCATCTTTTCATATGCTTATTTGCCGATCTGTGTTTCTTCTTTGAGAAATGGTATTTTTAAAACAACTTCTTAAGTGATTTTCTTATGAAGGCAGAATTGATGATTACTAAAGCCTGGAACTCACAACATGGATCAGACATGGAGCAAGTGACACTGTGAAAGGAACTAGCTCCATTTTTAAGCCTTGAATTAAGGGAGTAGACTCCATCACATGTTTGCACATCTTTATGATCATGGAGCACCATGACTTTCATGCCCATGGGCTTTCTCTTACTCCACAATCCTTCTCTGCCTGCACAGGGCAAGCCCCAAGTGTCAGACAGTAACCCCCACATGTCCTCAAAAGCAGTTTTCAATGCAACTGATGGGAGTTGATGTATAGAACACTCAGCTCTCACCCCTCCAGTGGAATAATTCTAAGAATATGTTTTCAAGATTAAGGTCCACTTACTGACAATGGTAACTCACCTGTTATACACCCTTTATTCCCTGTTTTTCTTTCTCTGTCTCATGTTTCCACCCTATGCTGTTGTTTCCTGGCATCAACTGTCAAATAATCTACTTCCTCTTACATTCTAGTCTTTGGGTCTGCTTCTAAAGGGGCTCAAACCAATACAGTTTCTTTACGGAGTAGAGTGGCTAATGGAGGAGATTGTGCCAGGCCACAGAATGGGAAGATGAATGAAGCTAAAAAGAACATTTAGCAGATTTGTCACTGGTCAAAGGACACTGGTCAAACATTCAATATATGTTTATCAATATAACAATATAATATTTAAACCATTCCACCATTTCCTTCTATCACTTTGGGAACCTCCCACCATGGAGCAGGCTTTTAGTTTCCTAGAAAATGGGAACATGTGCAAATCAATCAAAACCTCTTCTCTTTTTCATTTTTCACACACATAATTGGTCTTAACATTGGTTCATCAAAAGGCTGAGGGGTAAGGTTGAAGGCATATATCATATTATTTATTAGGATATATAACCGCAGTGAAGAACATGAATCAAGAAGAATCAAGAAGGAAAGGAGGAAGAACCAATAGGAGGAGGCTACATTATGGGGATAACTGCCACTAAGGAAACTGGCACCACACCTTTGCAAATTCATATAGCTACACATCAAAACTGATGGTGGCTAGGTACGTAACAGTGGGAAATTGTAACCTACCCCACCATTCTGTTAATGTTGTTTCTGTAAATGCTGACTCTGACTAATAAGTGGCTTATAATCAACAGTATGTTTACATAAGAATCCTAGGAATTAACCAAAAGATACAGACTCCAACCTTTAGGCCTCCCAAGTCTGGGAATTTTGCTGACCTTCAACCCTGGAGCCAGGATGATGTGAAGCCAGGATAACTAAACCAGAATGACACACATTGGACCATCACTTGCCTTATTAGAGAGAACTGTGCCTGTCTGCAGGTAGAGAACTTTTTAATCCCCTCCCCTTGATCTCTTTTTCTGCTTTCCCCTTCTTATAAAAATCTCTGCCTGCACTGAGAGGTAAAGTTGGGCTTTGAACATGAGTCCCCCATCTTCCAGATAGCTGGCCCTTTAATAAGTCTTTTTTTTTTTTTTTAACACCAGAACCTTGGGTGTTGGCTTTTGAAGTAGCAGGCAGCTGGATTTGTGTTCAGTTATAGGTATAATGAGAAGGGGAAATCATTGGCTCTCATCAACAATGGTCTAAAGACTAGTTTCCAGGAATGGTTGATGGAAAAGTACAGAGTTGATCCTCCCATGGTTGCCAGCCTCCAACACCCAAAAATGGAGAAAAAGGGTAAGTGTCCTAACCACCCAGTCTAACTGCAAGGTAGGTATTTCGTATATATCCTAATTCTTCATAAAAATTTGGCAGTCCTTTTATCTTAAGAAAGAAAACTAAAAGGAAATAGGAAAGTCAATGATTCCCCTGCCTTTTCAAAATAATAGCTGTGCCGATCTTCTCTGACCCTAATCTCCAAAGACATTACAGCCTCCATGAAACACTACTCCAGTAACTAGGGCCCAGAGCCATTTCCTGTGAATCCAAGGACCTGTTATTTGCCCCTATCATGACATGAAGAGAACACAATCTTCCTCCCAAAAAGAAGTTCAATACAGACAAGGAATACCAAGCAGTTGAATTACATTATAATTGACTCTAATTGGCCCTCCCACAGGCTGTTAACTTCTTTATCTGCAGCCTGGCAGCACATTAGAAAGCTGTAACACCTCTATCCTGCCCTGAAGAGCACAATAGAAAATGTTTTAAGAATCCACCAAGCAGCTGAGCTTGAATAAAGGGAACTCCTGTGGAGACCATAAAATGAAAGCTGTTTTAGGAGCAGTACTAAGGAGCTCTCAAGGGGGAATGTGAAACTTCTGACTGCCTTCTTATTACGGACAGAGAAGAAAAAAATATGTTCTTGAGGGATTATTATTAATGTTCTAAAAGTTTCTGAAATGGATATCTTGTCCAAGAAACTTCTCTGTTTTCCTTCACTTGCGAAGTATGAATTGACTCCAGCAAGGTGCTGGACTTGCTGTGCCTGAACTGGAGATTTAGAGTGGAGTTTACAGATGTGAAGTCCAGGGTGGAAGAGAAAATTCAGCAAGATGCCACCAAGACATTATGGACCTGTAAGGGTGGAGAGAGGGTGGATGAAGAGAACTTGGCATGAGTGCTCCCAGCAGTGAGGAGAGCAAGTGTGAAGGACTGGAGTTCAGAGGACACACAGCAGGAATTTACCTGAGTTTGATGCTCTTAGAAAATAGGGAAGCAATTTTCACCCCACACACACTTTTGTCTTTTAGAGCCACCCTTCCTCATAGGACTCAAGACATCCTCCTTGGTTACCTAGGACAGGACAGGCACAGATCATACAAATTCCCATTCTTTGCCTTATAATTGGCTAAACTGCTTATCACTAGTCATCAACTGGAACCAAATGCTAGTAACTAAACTGTGATAGGGAGTCTTTCCTTCCCCCAGAACCCAGAAATTTGACCCACCTTTAACCTGGACTAGTATACATCTCTTCCTTCATACTACTCCCCAAGAATAAATGGCTTCAAGGTGAAATATTTTCTGATCTACTATCATATCATATCACTCCCCTTCATTGCACTTCCTTACTCCAACCTCTTTATTGCCTATTCACTCTTTCCTGTAAAAGAAAAATCCTTGTTGCTTAACACTTGACATACTTGCTATTCTATGGAAATACCATCCTCTCTGTTGCAAGAGCCCCTCCCTACCCCTTGCAATAATCCTTTAGAATAATGTTTCCTCTAAGTCCTTATTTATTATTTTATTTGAATGACTGAGCATGTACACTACTCATTCTTAATATTGAGTATAGTTCTTAAACTTGAATTCTTATACCAAAATCCCCTGGAAGATTATGAACCAAAGGAGGCTAGGCCAGAGTTTCTGGTTCAGCAGGTCCTGGTGAGCTTTAGAATTTGCATTTCTAACAAGTTTCTTGATGATGCTGATGCTGGTCACCCAGCACCTCACTTTAAGAACCAGTGATATAGAATTTCAGCCAAGATAGATGTGAAGGTAGACATGCTTTGCCACTTTCCATGATCATAAAAAGAAACACAACTACCTCAAAACTAAAAACAAAAACAAAACAAAAAACAGAACTCCCAGAAAACTGAATAACATGGAAGTCCTACAAAGATATAAAGAAGTAACACTCATCCAAACAGGCAGGAAGGGTAGATATGGGGCAGAAGCAACAATGTAGTGGCTGTGGCTGGCTGGCAAGAAGTGTAGTTGCACATTATATAACTCATGTGGGACACCTGTGGAGTGATCCCTACCCAGACCAGACCACACAGTTCATGGTTTCAGTGTGGGGAAAATAAATCCTCATTGCTTCTGATTGTTAAAACCAGTTAGTTAGGATGTCAGAAGAAACTGCTGATCTTGCTATGTTTAGAGGGCCCCCATGGTCCTAGAATGTCATTAAACCCACCAACTCTGAGAATTACAACCAGGGCCATACCTAGAGGGGCATCAATATTATACTGGAAGTGGGAAAAATGCCTGGAAAATTGGCAAGAGCTTAGCAAGTGGCATTGTTCCTTTCCCACACATACAGTGCCACAATATGGTGAAACAGCTCACCCCACATTAGTGAATACATAAGGCTTTCACCTTACAATGTAACAGGTGCAAAAGTTCTACCTAAGACACAGAGGCAAACACAAGAGACTGTCAAGTTGAGAAGACCAAGATGTATAGCTCAAAAAAGGAAGTAGATCAAGGTTCCAGTGGGAGAATTAAGTGATGAGCAGAGAGCCAACCTAACAGGTGAGGAGATAGCCAACCTAACAGATGCAGAGTTCAAAACACTGGTGATAATGATGCTCACAGATGTGACAGACATGCTTGAGTATGGCAAATATGTAAGGGAAGAATAAAGGCTATATTAAGTGAAATGAAGAATAATCTACACAAAACTAATGGTGAAGGGAAGGAAATCTGGGTTCCAATCAACAGTTTGGAACATAAGAAAGAAATAAACAGTCAACCAGTACAGAATGAAGAAACAAGAATTGAAAAAAATGAGGAGAGGCTTAGGAACCTCTGGAACAACCTTAAATGTACCAATATCCAAATCATAGGGATTCCAGAAGGAGAAGAGGAAGTACAAGAAACTGAAAACTTATGTGAAAAAGTAATGAAGGAAAACATCCCTAATTTGGTGAAGGAAATATACATACAAGTCCAGGAAACACAGAGAGTCCCAAACAAGCTAGATACAAATCAGACCACACCAAGACACATCATAATTAAAATGCCAAAGGTTAAAAATAAAAAGAACCTTAGAAACAGCAAAAGGATATAGTTACTTACAAAGGAGTTCCTATAAGACTACCAGCTGATTTCTCAAAAGAAACAAGAAGGCAAAATGGACTGGCAAGAAGTATTCAAAGTGACGAAAAGCAAAGACCTACAACCAAGATTACTCTATCCAGCAAAGCTATCATTTAGAATGGAAGAGCAGAAAAAGGCTTCCCAGGACAAGATAAAGCTAAGAGTTCATTATCACCAAGCCATTATTATATGAAATGTTAAAGGAAATTATTTAAGAAAAAAAATTAAAACTGTGAACATTAAAATGACAACAAACTCTCAACCATCAACAACAGAATCTAAAAAGTAAAAACAAAACAAACAAACAAAAAAACTAAGCAAGCAACCAGAATAGGAAAAGAATCATAGGTATGGGGATCATTTGGAGGGTTATCAGCTGGGAGGGAGGAGAGGAAATGGTGTAGGGATTAAGAAGCATAATTGATAGGTGCAAAATAAACAGGGGGATGTTAAGAATAGTACAGAAAAGGGTGAAGCCAAAGAACTTACTTGCATAACCCATGGACATGAACTAAGCAGGCTGGGAGTGTTGGAAGGAAGGTGGGTACTAGATAAAGGTAAGCAAAGGTAAAGAAATTGGGGAAACTTTAACAGCATAATCAGTAAAATATACTTAAAAATAATATTTAAAAAAATTACTGGTATAGAACCAAAGACACGCAAGTAATACAACCACCAGAGAATAAGGCAGAAGCCAGAACAAGAAGGACCATGGGTTTACACTTTTATCTCCGGCACTACTGAAGGATAGAAATGAGGAAGTACTTAATCACATCTGCCTGTTTTGAAAATCCTCTGGAGAACAAGTTGGAATGGGTAAGAAACAAGGACAGAATTCAGGTGAGAAATGCTGGTAGGATGGGCTGATGTCAGGGGAGGTGGTAGTGACTGGAAAGTAGCATAGATTTAAGTGGTATTACAGCAATACCATGCACAGGACTTAGCAGCTGGCTGAAGGTGGGAAATGAAGAAGGGGAAGGAGTTATCATGGTCCCTGGCTTTCCAGCAAGAAAAGAAAGCCAGAAGAAGCTCTGGAGGGAAAGCTAAGGCTGTGGCTATGTGGAGTTTGTTCTGCTGGAAACCTAGAGTAAGGAGTACAGTACACACTGAGATATAGGGTTCTAGCATGGTCCAGACCAGAGAATGGTGTAGGTATTTTCATGTGAAATACATATAATAGGTGAAGCTATGGGATAGATGAGACCACACCAAAGAGAGAACATGGAGTAAGAAGAAAAGAGTACTATGGATGGAGGCCTGTGAAAAGCAGATAGATAAAGAACTGACATTTCTCCAGGCACCAGGCCAATGCTGGTTCCCACTTCTTCAACACTGTCTTATGTTTCTCATATTCCTCTTACAATTACATGGGACTAAACTTTCTCTCCTCTACTAGACCACAGCCTGAAGAACACTTGCTATTAGTTTTGCCAGTTGTCCCATAAGGATTCTACACCCAATTACAATGTTGTGTTTGGGGCCAGGGGATTCTTCACCATACCAACAAGCAATTTTTGGATACCATCTGTGCAGCGTACAATTAAATTTAATTCTGACACTATCTACCCAGAGAGAGCATCAGATTCCACAGGATAAGGTCTCAGTCCTACAAGACTGATCCCTACTTCAGATGCCAATCATAAGATGCTAATGACAACTTGGGTTGTCACCTGTATTTCTGACCAACTGGCTATAAATCAGAAATTTTAATGTTCCCCTCTTTGATTTTAGTTAATTAGCTAGAGCAGTTCAAAGAACTCAGGAAATCCATTTACTTATGAAATTAATGGTTGGTTATAAAGGATAATAAAGGATATGAATCAATAGGCAGATGAAGAGATGCACAGGGCAAGGTCCTGGGAATAAAAAGGGGCCACATACTAAACCTGACAAGCTCAGGGGTGGTCTGCATAGTGGGCCTTACAAACTCAAAAAGTGAAAGTAACCACATAGGATGGTCTGAAAATAAAGTTCTAAAACAAATAAAATAATGTCCCTAGGCTGTTATCTTCCTTGACAAAGGTCAGTCTTTGCCTTAACTGAGCCTGTTTGTTGTCTTGTCACATCAAAAATAACATATCTTTGGAATACCAGATTAATCCCCTTTCCTTTCAGATCACTTAGCGCACAATTCCTCACAGCCAGAGCAGAAGACCAGGAATCCCTCACTGTCATCTTGGTCCCAGCATACCTCTCTATGTGCTGTAAATACTCATTGTTAACTATTTTATACCCACCAAAGTAAAATACATATGTATCTATCCATTTCACTTTACATTCAACCTCAAAGATGTCCCTGCTTTTCTTTCTGCATCCCTAATCTGTCACCAGTGAATTCTGTGAAACTCCCCTACATCTTCCCCTTTGATTCTGATGTATAAAATAAGTGGTAAAACTGCCATTTTCTGCAGCATATTCTCAGTCCACTGAAATTTTGCTTCCTGGTATTTGTTGTCAGTTTAGCTTAAGTAAACTTACTAAAAATTCTGTACAGGTTTGGATGTTTCTTCCAAAGAAGCTCTTTGTAAAGGTTTCGACATGACATAGTGGCACATGGAAGCATTTTGGTCTCCCAACCTTGAAGTTCTCCAAAGCCCTTCCTTTTGGGTTTTTCTGGAGGCTTCATTATGGAAACATGAGCTGGTTACATGATTGGCCATTGGTGATTGATTCAACCTCTAGCCCAAAGGTCAAGGGTAGGGCTAAAGGTTTCAACACTTTGATCACCTAATTATTTTCCTGACAACCAGATCCCATCCTTAGGTGGGGTACAAAGGTCACCTTGTTAACATAACAAGAGACATTTTTGTTGTTCTCATCACCTGAGAAATTCTAAGTTTTAAGAGCTCTGTTCCAGAAATGGAACAAAAGCCAAATATAAATTTCTTATTATAAATATTCACATCACATTCTATTTTAGGCACAAAAGAGGCCACATACTAAACCTGGCAAACTCAGAGGAAGCCAGTATGGCTGGCTTTAACCACATGGGATGGTTTAAACATAAAAATTCCTAACTAAAAGCAGGTTGTGATGGGTAGCTATATATTAGGCCTGTAGCTTCCCAGACAAAGGTCAGTATTTACCTTAAGTAGCCCTGTCCATTGTCTTTTTGTATCTAAGTATCTTTCAAATGTCACAATAAGCTTTCCAGGCCCCTCAGGGTACCAACTCGCCAACAGAGCAGGAGACCACAAATCCTCTCATTGCTATCTTGTTCCCTAACTACCATCTCTATGTGCTGTAAATGTTAACTATCCTGTACTCACCAATGTAAAAGTGTCTCTCCATTTTATTTCATCCAATCCCAGCGATTTCTTTCCTTTGCATTTCCCACATTCTTACTCTAACCACCAATGGATTCTATTTTATCCTCTTTACACTACCTCATTTGATTCTAATGTGTAAAATAAGCTACAAAACTGCCATTTTCCAAAGTATATTCTCAATCTGTTGAGACAATCATTGTCATTTCAGCTCAAACTCATAAAAATTCTCTACATGTTTGGATATTTCTTACACTGACACCATTTTGTGGTTATTTTCTTGGAGAAAGTGTTTGACAAAACAGACCATATTAATTTCTTAGTGTTTGTTTTTAAGATCTAGAAAGAAGGCAGATAACAAATATAAAAAAGTCTTCTTCCTTTCCCCTTTTCTTCCAGCATCATTCAATTAATAAAAAGTAAGAAGTGATAGGCTGACCTAACTACTCACCAGCAGGCTAGAGCAAGAGACACAACTGAGAAATTCATACTTTCAAATGGTAAAAGGCAAAAGATTTATAAGATTTGAAGAGAAACCAGAGTATGCTCAAGAGTCACCATATTGACTTCTTTAAAAGGAATAAAATGTAGCACTGTGCCCCAGAAACCATTCATCATATGGTTGTGCATATTTATCTAGAAACTGTTATATTTTTAGTTGGAAGGAGATGGGTTTCTTTTCCTCAGTTTCTAAGGTAAGTCACTTGTAAAGACTGCATTTCTATGATCAAGGTGATAACTTTGAATTGGTCAATTTGCCCAATTAAGAAATGCATCTCATTGCCAGGTTTTAAAATACATGAATCCTTTATAAGCAGAAACACAATAATGGGAAAATTGAAAAAAAATTGTTTTATTTTTTAATTTACCATCTTCAGATATGAAGTTAAAGTTTCCAAATCCTACTTGCCTTCCAACTATACAGTTTCCAGAGGTTGAATCTTCAGAGTGGGTAACAGGATCCATCCACCCCACTACAATTCAGCTCATTTTAGACACATGATGTTCCATAAGCCAATCATGTGAGAGCTCTTGAAATGCAATGAGTCCCATTTGAGGTGTGCTGTATGTGTCCAATGCACAATGGGTTTGGAAGAATGAAAACTATTTTTATGTTGATTAAATGTGGAATGATAATTATTTTTATATATGAGTATGAAATAAAGTATTAATAGATCTTTTCACTGTGTTTGTTTGCTAGAGCTACCAATGGGCAATAAGCTACATAGTTGAAACAATAAAGATTTATTGTACCACAGTTTAAAGGCTAGAGGTCCAAGATCAAGGTGTCAACAGAACTGCTTCCCTCAGAGGGCTGTGAAGGAAATATCTGCCCAGACCTTTCTCCTTGGCTTGCAGATGGCTATCTTCTCCCTAATGTCCTTACATCACCTCTCTTCTATGAATATCTATCTCTATGTCCAAATTCCTTCTTTTTATAAGGACAACAATCTAACTGGATTAGAGCCACTTTAATGACCTCACCATAACTTGGTAATGTCTTTAAACACCCATTCTCCAAATGAGCTCACACTCTGAGATACTGGAAATTAGAACCCCAATCTACCTTTTTTGGGAGTAGACACCATAACATACTTTATTTTTTTAATTATTTTTAAGTGACTGTTATAAAATATAAAATTATATGTGTAGCTTACATTATTTTCTATTGTTCTAGAATTACTTCTCTTTCACGGTCTGGTGATGGGGAGTGAGGGCAGGGTAAGGGTGTGCAGGAAAACTGGGGAGCAAAGAAAGTTAGGAGCTTTCTTCAGGTCCCAATAATCTGCAAATTTACCAGTCTATTGAATTAAATGATCATGGCTCTCATTGTTAAAGGGAAAAACCACATGCCCAAAATGGCATCACCATGCTAAAGCCCATGATAAAAAACCTAGGCTTAATGCCTGACCTAACTACAGTTTTCACCTTAACCAAATGTGTAGTCTTGATCAACCAGTCTTGAATCTTCAGGCCAATACCAAAGTAATCTGTCACAAGGGCTTTTCATCATTCACCTCATCCCCACCATTGGAAGAAACAGAAGTAATCTGCATGATAAAATGCTTGACATTCCCTTCCCCGCAAAAGAAGGGTTCTTTGACTACAAAATTATCCTTTCTCTTCTGTTGCTAATACCTCTCTGGCCCCCACCCTTCTTCCTATGAATACCTTCCATTTTGTACAACCTCCAGAAATCCCTCTTCTAGTTGCTGGACTGGACATTGTCCCATTCATAAATCATTAATAAAGCCAATTAGATCGCCTCCTTATTTCTTATGTATATGAAATGGTAAGACTGTTAAAAGTTTTATTTAAAATATTATTGTTGTATTACAATTGTCTCATTTATTGCCTCATTGCTCTCCCCTATTCCCTCCTTCCCTCTCCCACACTGATTCCCTACCTCTTTCACATTGGCTCCTCATTGAAACCCTACCTATTCTCTCCTCCTTCTCTCCCTCCCTCCTCCCCAATCCCCTCTGGTCACAGTCATTCTCCTCTTTTTTTTTTTTTTTTTTTTTCTGCCATGTCTCTGGTTTCTTTCTGCTTGACTGTTTGTTCATTAGTCTCCTGTATTAGGTAAGATCATATGATATTTGTCTTTTGCAGCCTGGTTTATACTCTTCAGTTCCAACCATGCTATTGCAAAAGGTAATATTACTTTCTGCTATGTAATATTCCATAAAGGGAACACTAGTGCACTACTGGTTGGAATGCAGACTAGTATAGCCACTATGGAAAACAGTATGGAATTTTCTCAAAAAACTAAATATGGAACTGCCTTTTGACCCAGCAATTCCACTGCTAGGTCTATGCACAAAGAACCCTGAAACACCTATTCAGAAGAACCTATGCACCCCTATGTTCATAGCAGTGTTATTCAAAATGGCCAAATGCTGGAAACAGCCTAAGTGCTCATCAGTGGATGACTGGATCAAAAAGCTGTGGCACATTTGCACAGTGGAATACTACATAGCAGAAAGAAAGAAGGAACTCCTACTTGGAAAACATGTTTGCTAATGATACTTCAGATAAGGGTTTTACCTAAAAAATACATAAAAAACTTATACTACTCAATACCAGGAAGACAGGCAACCCAATTAAAAAATGGGAAAAGGACCTGAACAGACGCTTCTTTGAGGAGGACATACAAAGGGCCCATAGGTATATGAAAAAATGTTCAACATCACTGACCATCAGAGATGCAAATTAAAACCATAATGAGATACCATCTCACATCTGTCAGAATGGCCATCAATTAACAAATCAACAAACAACAAGTGCTGGCAAGGATTTGGAGAAAATGGTAAGACTTTTTTAAAGGAAAGTTAATCCAGAAGTTAGATGAGTACTCTTCTCACTGTGCATTATTCCTGTCAGCACTTCCTTGGCATCTCATTAGTATTCAAGGCCTGTGGGAATTTCTGCTTTGCCACACACAAACACAATTGAGTTAATGGTTAAGAGAGCCCTGTTACCAACTTCTGCCTTTTTTTTTTTTTTTTTTAACCATGTCAGGAAGAGAAATTATTCTAATTTAGCAGGAAATTCATGAAAGATTAGCATACTAGTAATGGTGTTCAGGACCTACTTCCCAAATTATAGCACCTTGGCACACTGAGTATTTTAAGCTGAAAGAATTTGAGGAAATAGCAGAAGCAGGAAAGTCACTCTGACTTCCCCCTTCCCTTATTTTCTGAAACAGGTGCCCTTCCAACACCTAGAAAAAAGAGCATCCTTATCTCTGAAGACAAAGGGATGCTGAGAAGAATCAGAATAAACGGGGATTGTTAGGTCTTTCTGAGTTTACTGCATTTACACCATACTGCTTCACTTATCATATTTCCACATGACTACCCACTCTATCAAACCTCACATAAAAATACACAAATTTAACTCTTTCTTCAGATCTTTATTTCCTTCTGAAGGATCCCATGTCACTTAAAACTTAAAATTTAATAAACTTGTATGTTTTACTCCTGCTTACCTCTGTCAGTTTAATTTTCAGACCCAGCCAGGGTCCTTAAGGGGGTCAAGAAAAACTTCTTCCTCCTGTACAATAGATTCTTTGAAAGTATAGAAATCTGATTTTCTTTTTGACTGAATTGGGGCTGAGTTGTCTCCTGTGTAAAAATCACATGTGGGCCTCTCCCTGGATGCACAGAATGAAGTCTTTTTAACAAGGTTCTGTTGAGTTGTTTGCATCTCTTGAAAGAACCCCTTAGAGATTGAGTTACACAGAACTAAAATTAACTGCAGCCTCTCACTTCCTAGATTCATAATAACCCTGTGCAGCACAGGGAGACTTTGGTAGGCATTCTAATCTCTCTGGCTTGACCTCTTTCCCACTCTCCTTATTACCATGGCAAAGCATATTTCCTTCCTAGGGAGGGGACACCAAACTATTCCAAGTCGGCAGAATTGCCTGGAGGAGATAAGACTGCACTGCATTAACCTTCCCACTCAAAATGCTCCTGGCTCCAAGAGGGGGAAACAAGATCCAAATTAATTTGGGTTATTACTGACATACTTAGGGCAGTTCACAGGTTTCAATCTGATTCAAGTTGGTTTCTTCCCTCCCAGGTCTGCACAATCTGCAGCAAAGCTTTCTCTGGGATAAAGGGAGTCATGTCCATCATGCAGCTTGTTTCTGACTACCTAAGGTTCAGGAGAGAAATGCATCTTGCTGTACTTATCAGCCACTCCCTTGGCTCTCTCAGATGCCAGCATAAAAGCACTTTTAAGGCAGACCACAACAGGAGGTCTTAAGCAGACCACGGACAAAGGACTTGAAAGAGATAATTAGTCACACATAAATGCCACATGGGCAATTCAAAGCTGAATTGGCCATAAAACAAAGGGTAAATAATACATTTAGCTTTTGTTTTATAAATTAATAGGAGACAAAAGGCAGGGCATCTCCCAAACTAGAAATAGAAAAAAATAGAATGTTTGCCATATGCTTCTCCCTGTATTATCATAATGTAACCAGTATATTTAAAAAGGTATCAGTCTATCTACTATATACTAGTGCTTATCCTTTCTTGTTATTCACTGAGAGCCATCTCTCTGAGATAGCCCTGTTCCAGGATCCAGGACTCCTTTTTTAAAGAGAATTATATTTCTTTTGTTAATTTCTATATATAACTCTGATATTTTAATTGATTTAATGTAATGTAACTTATTTAATTAATGTTCACCTGTGCCCATACTTTCTATCCTGTAGCTTTTTTGGCCCTTCCCCCAATAGCTCTAGATTTGCCGTGTGACTTGCTTAGGCCAATAGAAAGTCAACCAATGTAAGGAAAGCAAAAGCACAAAAACACTTGCCCATTTCTGTTTCCACCCACTCTTCTCTGCTGTTTCCTATAATAAGAGTCACACACAGCCTAGCCTAGTTGAGGCAGGTAAGAATCTTGGGGAGGAGGCCTAAAACATCTCTGCTGAGGCCACTTCACATCAGCCAGCCCCAGTTAGCCTGATGGCACATCTCAGAAAAGGAGAAAGCCCAGCCCAGATTGGCAGGTCTCCCAGTCAACCCACAGATATTAAAGCCATTAAAAATAACAATGCTTTAAGACACTAAAGTGTGAAGTGACTATTAGCAGCATTACTATGGAAAAAGCTGAGAAGAAAGGAAGGGGATAAGTGAATATTTGAATTTTTATCTTTGCCAAGAATTAATAACAAGTAATACATCTTGCCAGAGGAGAACAAATGCATCTTGCCATTGCAGAAATAATTTATCATTTAACAATTCTATGCCTTACGCCAAAATCTGACAATTCCTAAAACTTGGCTCTGGGGTTGGGGGTGGGAGGGGGTGGGCGGTGCCTTGCCCCTCCCTTGAGCTCTGTGGATATCCAGGCATAGAGTTGCCTCTTGGACCTTTCAGTGGGACAGGATCAATTTCTTCTCTTATGCAGAAAGCAGGTTATCTTCCCAGATTTTTGGTCATTCTATCTCAAGCTAATCCCACATGGGCTTCAAGAAATCAAGTTTGGCCCAGTTGAGTGGCTCAGTTGGTTAGAGCATCATCCCATAAACCAAAAGATCACCGGTTCAATTCCCAGTCAGGGCACATACCTAGGTTTCGGGTTTGATCCCTGGTCAGGGTACATACATGATGCAATTGATTTATGTCTCTCAGTAATGTTTCTCTTTCTCTCCCTTCTGCTCTCTCTAAAATCAATAAAAACATATCCTTGGGTGACAGTTTTTTTTTTTTTAATCAAGTTTGTATGCTTTATATTATCAATATATTATTTTCCTGAAATCTATATAAATTTATCTTTCCCTTGTTTTTGAAAGAAAATGATTTATGAAATTTCTAAGCTGAGAAAATGTTGATGATCATCTATCTAGTCAAACAACTTTTTTATTTGCAGAAGGACCTATCTTCCCCAAAAGGAGATACCTGGGCACTACTAATTATTATTTTTTTAATGGATAAAACAAAAACAAAAAACAGGGCTTCCTGTTTGAGGCAGGTCAGGGGGAGCACGGTGAAGAGAAACTATCTTCAAATGCCTTTTTCTTTCCCTCTTACACATCTCCCAGAGTGTTACGGAACAGCACGTTGGGGTACTGCTGCCTGCCACCACCCTCTAGGCATATTCTAGAGGCAAAGGTTTGGTGATAAAGGAAAGGAGTCTTTATTCAAGTTACTGAAGCCTCTCTCAAGTCACAGCTTTAATCACTTAAGCCTATCAAGTAAGGATAGACTCCTGGGTTCTCCTTTTAGGGTCTCCTTTTCCCCTATTAGTTTTTATAGAACTAGTTTACAAACTAAAGCAACATAATACATAAAAGCTACACAATTCTGAAAGAATGGCAGGTTTCTACCTCAGAGCCTGTACCATTTGGAACACCCGAAGAATAAACCTGCCACCTCCCGCCAGATCAGCCCAACCCTAGGCTGTGCCCAGAGTTCCTTCCCATGCAAAATAGCATCAGTTGGGAAATGCAGGCAGCTGCAGCACCATCATCCAGGCATTCTCAAGGAAGAAGAGCCTGAGAATGAACTTAAAAGCAAGAGCCAGCCAGTGCAGAAGCCAGAGAGCTCAAGGCAGAACCAGAACCTGAGAGAGAGCCAGCTCAGCCTCCAGAAAACCTTGGGAACCCAAGAGCCAGACCTCCTTTTATTTCTATTGGCTCTGGAGGTGTTCAGTTTTTCAGCCAATCCCATCCTAGACTGCTTTCCATTACCTCAGCAAACTTCTCCTATGCCCCTCACCAACTTCTCCCCAGTGATCTTAATTAGATCCCTCTGTATTGAAAGGAGCCCCACAGCACTATAGACAGACAAGGCTCAGTGCTTCTCAAACTTTTAACAAGTATAGGAATCACCTGGTGTCTTGTTCACATTCAGATTCAACATCTCTGGATTGGAGTTTGAAATTTCACATTTCTCACAAGTTCTCTGGTACAGGAATGCAATGTGAGTGTGGTGAAGCCCTACAACATTGCTGAACAATTAAAATAATAATAATAATAATAATAAACAAACAAAAACACTGACTTTACTGAGTATCTTCTTTTGCAAAGAGGGATTGGAACTCCAGGAAGGTCACATTTATTGTCAGGGCTGGGACTCCTCACACACAAATCAGTGTTCTCTTCCCCATTTCTCTAAATGATACAGATCCCCACATTACACAATGAAATCAGTAGTTAATAAAACTGCTGACCTACTGTTTATCCATGCTTTTTCTTTCTGCTAATTTACAAAAAAAAAAAAAAATCTCTGCTTTTAAAATCAACCAGTTTCATGAAGTTCACAGGATAAAAACACATCCAAACTTCTAGTTTAAAATAGCATCTGGAGGTTACAAGCTAGGTCTCCAGCCAGGTCTGTAGCTAAAGACAGGTGAAAGGCAACCATACATTGATGTTTCTCTCTGTCTCTGCCGCTCTCACTTCCTCTCTCTCTAAAAATAATCAATAAAATATTTTAAAATATAAAAAGTAAAATAAATAAAATACCATCTGTTACATTTTACATACCACTAAAACATATATGAATACGCAAATGCTAAAACAACCAAAACAAAATTAAATTTTTATATGACCCCAAAATAGAAAGCATTGACTGACTTAATTTCAGAATCTGGAGTAAATGTCCCCTCTATATAAAGTCCTTAAGATTGGGTTGTTAATGCTTTGCTTGATTAAACAAAGCAGCTGTTCTTGCTGGAAGAAAAGAGGAGGGAAATGTGACCCTGACTCACAGAGCCCTGGCACCTAAAGCCCCTCCTTCCATCACTACCACACTGGCAGCCCCTTTTATGCATGAATGTTCTTTTGTGAGAGAACTACATCAGGGTACTTGGTAGGGGACATGACTAGTTCAGCAAAACCATACTGGAGGAGATATCTTTTGATAGCATGGTTGGTCTGGGAGCTACACACATCAGCATTACCTCATGGGCCAGCTTTGCTGTAAGAAAGGGTTTCTATGAGAAAGCATTTCCACTGAGGCAGATTAGGAAGCTCAGAAAATTCCCTGGCAAATGAAATGAGGAAACTGAGACAAATGGTTGAATAAACAGCCAGAATATTTGAACAATTAAGAGCCAGTTGATAAATTACAAGATCCTACCCTCCCTAACAGAAGATATTTAAGAGCAGATGGTTTAAATCATCACAGGGAGGTAGGTATCAAAAACCAATTAGCACCAGACTAATCTAAAAAAGAGGTGAAACTAACCAAAGAACAACCTCAAAGCTCATTATATTATTATTATAATGAAAATTGATACCACAAGTAAAAGGGGGCTCATGGAGGTGAACACATGACACTTCCAGAATGGACCATGTTAGGAGCAAGACCTCCTCCTATCCAAAAAGAAGAGTCAAATTTGGAGCCATAAAGCTTGGAGACAACCCCTTTTCCACTTGGAAAGACATAAAATCCCAAGAACTACAGATCACACAGACAACTTGCTCATGAGTTGCCCCATGCCCTCTCGTATGCTTACTTTTTGCTTCTTTCATAGCAGCACCTATGCCCTGGCCTCTTTCTTTTTCTCTAATATAAATTTTTTAGCTGAATAAAATTGGCTTTGTTCTTACCTAGACTCATGTATTGAAATTCTTTTTGCAGGAGTCGAGAACCTGGAGTTCGCCTAACATGTGAAAGGTCCCAGACTGTGCCTGGACAGGACCACCCCCAGTGCAGAAGCAACCTGGTAACACCGTCATTACCAAAGTGGACAGAATGCTGAGCTTTGACCAATTTACATTCTCTATTCTCTATAAGGTGCAAAGAAAAACCCCCTTCAACCAAAATTAAACAGAAAATACCAACCCATGATCTTATTTTAAGATGTCATCACATCAAGAGAAAAAGGGCTTAAAAATGAGAAAGAAAGAATGAGTGCCAGAGAAAAAAGCAGAATTTTTAGCCTCATTTGCCCATGATGAGCATTTTGCCTAGAAGGCTCTCAACCTTCTTCTTCATAACTAGCTTAATACTGCTCTATTCAGGTTTTAGTTTAAAAATTACCTTCTCAAGAAGTCTTCTCCTTACCTCCAGATTAAAGTAGGCCACCTATTACATACTCTTTGGATGTCCTGTGGTTTTTCTCAGTATAATTATTTGTGTAATTGTTTTGTTTAATGTCCGTGACTAATAAAGATGCTACTGAGCATGAGATAAGTGTTTGGCAAATAATTGTTAAATGAATGACTGAGTCCTTATTGATTTTAATCTATATAAGATTTTTAAAAAGCTATGATAGGGCCCTGGCTGGTGGCTCAGTGGATACGGTGCCCATTTGGGAACCCAAAAGTCGCTTGTTTGATTCCCCAGTCAGGGCACATAACAAGGTTGCAGGCCAGGTCTCCAGCCAGATCCATAGCTGGAAGCAGGTGAAAGGCAACCATACATTGATTTCTCTCCCTCTCTGCCTCTCACCCTTCCCCTCTCTCTAAAAGTAATAAATAAACTCTTTTAAAAAATATATGATAATAACAACAAAATATAAAGATGTGGAGCCGTGGCTGGTGGCTCAGTGGATAGGTGCCAGCCTGCAAACCCAAAAGTCACTGGTCCAATTCCCCAGCCAGGGCACATAACCAGGTTGCAAGCCAGGTCTCCAGCCAGGTCCATAGCTGGAGGCAGGTGAAAGGCAACCATACATTGATGTTTCTCTAGCTCTCTGCCCCTCTCCCTTCCCCTCTCTCTGGAAATAATACATAAAATCTTTTAAAAAAAAAAAGATAAAGACGTGTATAAAACCTCCCGTCAAGATATAGAAGGCAAGTGAGGAGATAGGGAAGGATTTTAGGGACACTAACATTTGAAAAATCTGATTAAGATCCTCACTAGAGGTAAAAAAGCAAATCCCGGTAACATCAATGAAAACTTACTCTATGACAGGGCAGAGATTGCAAGGAACAGAACTGAGAGATTTTTCTCAGAATTTAAAGAAATAATATAGAGAAATGAAAACAATATGGTACAAAATTATATGTAAGGAGCTAGAGAATAAAAAAAATCTAGCTTCAAAGTTAGAAGCATATCTACAGAGATGAAACACAGGAAAATCAGAACCAAATGCAATAAAGTCTAAATTTTAAAGGAAAGAAAAGAGCTCAAGAAACGCACCCAAGTCTGATGACTAAAAAAAGCTTACACATTCCAGTAATAATAGGCAAAAATTCAAAGAAGAAAACTCACAAGACACCTGCTGGATGCATTTTTGAGTAAAATTTAAAAAAAGAAAAAGAAAGAAAGAAAGAAAAGAAAATCTGACAAAACAAGGTGAGAGTCACAAGTTACTTCAAAAGAAAAAATAAAATAAGTGCCAGGACATAATGGCTCATAGCCTAGATAAGACAAGATGGTAAACCAGCTATTTTATACACTGCCAAGTTACTATTCATGGAAAGAAAAAATCAAAAAGTTCTTAAGTATGCAAGTCTTCAGAAATTATATCAATCCTGTAACCTTTTTGAATAATATGAATAATAAATCACCAAAAGTTTACACTTTTGCTGAATTTAAGGTGATTTGAATTAAAGTGTCATGTTTTATTGTGCAAATATACTCTCACTATGTAAATTTAGCAGTCATAAAATGGTATGCATAAAATAACAGTTTACTAAACGTATAAATTAAAAACTTCAGGTTGAACAGAATTACAACTAATGGAGAGAGTTTTTAAAAAGGTTATAAATAAAGAACATAAGACTTAGATAAAAGGTAAATAAACACATAAATAATTTATAATATAAAATAACATTTGTAAGGAAGTATAATCTATAAACAAAAATGCACCACTTTTCCAAGTTCCTTTGAAAGCCTGCACAAATTGATCATGTATTAAACATCAACAAAGTTTGAAACTTGTAATCAACAAAATTACAATTGCCATATTTTCTAACACAGATGTTTTAAAGTCACAAATAGCTAGTAAAACCCTAAACTAGAAAAATATGAGAAACCAGCCTTTTGAAAAACATGGACTTTTTAATAATTACAGTTGAAAATTAGATAAAAGAGTGTGAGTTTTCACCTTAAATTATTTGCTTAGAAGTTTACTTTAAGATACTTCAGTAGAAATAGAGAATATATATGTTTATGTTCATGTTAATCCAGGCAGCTGTGTTGGACATTTGATTATCCTGAGTAGCAATCCACTCTCCAGAATGGTTTGTTAGGGGTCCATCAAAGACCACACTTTAAGGGTGATTACTACAAGTTATGAGGCAATGTTGACCTCGGAACAATGCCTAAGGTTTTGCTAATTAACATAATTTATATCAGAAATAACTTTTTTTTCTAAGATTTTGTTCATTATTTTTAGAGAGAAGGGAAGGGAGAGAGGCAGAGAGGGAGAGAGACATCAATGTATGGTTGTCTTTCACCCGCCTCCAGCTACGGACCTGGCTGGAGACCTGGCTTGCAACCTAGTTATGTGCTCTGGCTAGGAATCAAATCAGCGATCTTTGGGTTCCCAGGCTGGCACCTACCCACTGAGCCACCAGCCAGAGCAGAAATAAATTTCTTTAGTGGGTCTAGTAGTTTAGTTAATAATCACAATGGTTTTTAGAAATGAGTTGACAGTGGTGACACTAATGGTGTTTAGAATACGTGGGTTGGTAAGACATATACAAGCGCCATACAGACCCTTGCATGCATAGGGTGTAAAATTCAGAGTATCCTGGAGTCTTCTCAGTTAGGAATGATACCCTTTACTTCGCTCTTAAACAATTCAACATTCAGCAGATAATGAAGAGTATTCTTGTTGTCTTAGTCTTTTGCATATCCAGCTGCTACCTGCTGCCTTTGGGTTACCTAAAAGTGGAGATGGAGTCTTTGTTGAGCCCACAGAGCAGAGTATGTCTATAGGTGAGGCAGGGCCAGCTAGATCTTAGACATGGATTCATTGCAACATTTTTAGCACGTCTGTGAAGAGGAAGGAATGTATCACCTTCTCTATTATGGTCCTGATGAAAGTTCTCCCAAAGAAAAGCTGGCTGAGCTTGATCTAATTAATTTAAGTCAGTTCTCAATAGAGTACTTCAGTACCTTGACTATTCCAAGTTAATGGCCCATTTTGACCTATTGTAGGATCTTCTAAATACTACACATTTTTTTACTGATTTAGGGTGAAACATTATGGCTGGTAATTAATATATTGTTAGCTATTAAGGAATGCAATGAAGTTATTATAATTAAAGAACTCATATTCTAGTTTTAAATTTATCTTAAATATAAATTTAAAGAGCCATGTATGGCTAGAGTCTAACACCTTGAACATCCCAAATATATAATATTTTTCAATATTACAGAAAGTTCTATGGGAGTGAGATCAGAATCCAGGTGACAGCATGACTTTCTTTATTGCATTCATAGCCCCAATTAACAGGATCCCTGAATTTAATTTATAATGCAACTGTGTATTCCCTTCTCACTCTGAATCTGGACTTGGTGGTATGGCTTGTTTTGACCAATAGAACAAGGAGAAATGTAAAACAAACAGAGACATTTTTACCCTTGCTTTTCTGCAATCATTATGAGAACATGGCCACACTAACATGCTAGAGAAACCTGAAAGACCTATGAAAGAGGTCCACATTGCCCTATCTGAGGCCATCAGCCAGCCTCTTGCTGACCCACCAACTAACTGAAAATGGATAAGTGATCCCAGCTAAAACCATCTGAATCATCTAGTTGATGTATAGGCTCACAAAAGTTATGGTTTTAAACCAGTAAGTCTTGGGATGGCTTGTTATAATTGCCCTTAAAGGATCCATCACATTAACTATTGACACAGTTGCTAAACTCAATTAGATAAGAGGAAATAAAAGTCTGGGGAAAACTGGACAGATGAAGAATTGTGTTGTGGACTGAATGTTTTTCCTTCCCTAATTCATATGTGAGCCAATACAAGGTAATTTCTTCCCTTTCTCCCCATTCAGGGGAATTCCTAAAAAAAATAGAAGTTTCCGGTCTATCTCTACTCAATTACTTACTCCTCTCACAGAAGGAGGAGTTAATAACCAAAGTACGAGGTTTCATTATAGCAGCTACTGTAATCATAGGGATTATATCTATAAAGGAGAGAGTCTAAGTCCTACCCATTATCTTCCACTTACAGTTGCACGCCAGGAAACTCATATGGCCTACTGTCACCATGCTATAATACCAGAAAAGGCCAAATAACTGATTTCCAGAAGGAAGCACCATCACTGCCTACATAACCAGCTGGAAAGCTGGTATAAGAATCACTTCATCCTGGTTAATGGCACAGTGGATAGGGCACCAGCCTGTGAACCCAAAGATCACGGTTTGACTCCCAGCCAGAGCACATAACCAGGTTGTAAGCCAGGTCTCCAGCGAGGTCCATAGCTGGAGGCAGGTGAAAGGCAATCATACATGAATGTTTCTCTTCCTCTGCCTCTCTCCCGTCCCCTTTCTTTGGAAATAATAAATAAAATATTTTAAAAAATAAAAAAGAATCACTTCATTGCAGACATGTCTTAAAATGTCCAATATTACTTAAATTCAGAATAGGAGATGGGTGACAACACACTTTGGCTCTGGAACAAAGGCCTGCTCAGCTATAATATGAATATGGAATCAAGCTGTCTATCACATGAAAACCATAAATTAACAACATTGGTCTCTACTCTTTCATTTTTTAATTTTATTGTTGTTGAATTACATCCATCCCCTTTTTGCTCCCCTCTGTCCCCCTCCCCACCCCCCCATTCCCCCCCCA
>PVIW01009144.1:0-54251 GCA_004026585.1 Noctilio leporinus | reverse complement strand
GAGGGAGAAATATGTGAGGGGGGGGAGAAAGGGGGGAGATGAGGGTGGAGAGAGAAATGAATGGAGTTACGCGGAATCTCCAACTCCGGACCTCTCACTCTCCACTTAGCTGCCGGACGTTATCCTGGGAGGAAAGCCTCGGAATCCCGAACCGAACCGTGAAGACTCGGGGGCTTACCAGGGCACGCGGAGGCCAGGGCGGCGGGCGCCTGTCTCTTTAAGGGGCTGGTCTCCGGGCACCTCCGGCCCAGACGCCGGGACGTGCAGGGCTGCCCCGCCCCGTGCCGGGTGGTGCGACGGCACCTGAGTAACTGCGGCGGCCTTGGAGCGGGTGGCTTGGGCGGTAGTGCCTGTGCTACTGTGTTTCCCTGTCTCCTAATCCCAGTCGAGCCGGGTAAGGGCAAGCAGGCCGTGTCGGTTCTGGTCTCGGGCCACTGGGGACTGCGGGGCGAGGGCGGCGCTGGCTGCGGGGTCCCGGGGCTCCGGGAGGGCAGCACCGGTTGGGGGGCGCGGCCGCCGGGCCGGGACACCGCCCGTGGGGTAGGCCTCAGGCTCCGGGTCTCGCCCAGGGATCCTTGCTCAAGTCCGGACTCACAGCCGGGTGGCTGGTCGTCCCTGGGCCGCCCAGGGCCCGACCCCAGCCTTGCCGTGGCGCCTCCGAGCGCGGCGGAGGGACTGCCCCTGGGGACATCTCTGGAGGGCGAGGTCGGCGGGAGAGGGCCCTGGGGTGACCGAGCCGCCTATTTTTAGCCAGGCCTGAGGGCCCCCGGGAGGGAAGGCGGATTACCGCCTCCTCGCTAGGGGGTTGGAGGGAGCACGCCTCCGGAGGCGTCCCCGGCCGGAGCTGGGCCATGCTTACGCCATGCTGGAATTTCAGTTCTCTCCGCCGCCCCGGACTCCGTGGACCGGCCTTCGTGCCCTAGCCGGCGCCCCTCCCATCGCCGTGTATGTGGCCCCCGGTTCTGGGTTGGGGGGCAGTTGGGGATGGGAAAGCAGCGCGAGGGGAGAGTTTGGAAAAATCTGGGGACCGTCCTGGAGAAGGGGGAAGTTATCCCATACTCTCCCGAGGGGTGTGTCTTCCTTACGGGTTCCCCCTCCCCCTTCAGTTTCCAACAATGAGATTTTTGGCGTTGGGGACCTCGGCAGGAAACCCGGCTGGCAGGCCAGTGGAGGCTTTTGGTAATCAGACACCTGGTGTGGGCTCTCCGGGCCCCGCATGCTGGTCAGGAAGGAGCCTGCATGCACTGGAGACCCGCTTCCCAGGGCGTGGGGAGCGGCATCCTGATCTCTTCAGCTGCCCTTGCTGAGGTTCAAGACTGGGCTGTTTAATCTGAGACATTCCTTCTAGGAAGAAGGAGTCGGCTAAATTCGTAGTTGGGCCTTCATCAGAAAAGGATTCCTTCGCAGGTATCGGAATAAGCACTGCTATAACAGCGGCTGTCGAAGTTAACTGTTCAAAGTTGTGAGGTTTGTTTTTTGAGACGCTTTGAAAAATTTAGACACCCGTAGTCTGCTAAAGATAAAAACCTTGGGGGTGAATTAGCCCCCCGAGTTGTGTAGGAATTGGCTTAGATTCTGGGTTCTAGTTAATGAGGTTGCACTCGTTCTCCCTATCTCTCACCTCCTGGCACTTGGCAACACCGTTTCCAGTTCTGCTAGAACAGTTGTAGATGAGGCTGGAATGATCCTCCCAAAAATAACACTGGACCACTCCTGAGTTCTTCTGTATTTTGGGTCTACATGCATTGCTATAGATTTTAATATTGTGTTTTCTGACCAAAAAAAAAAAAAAAGGCTCCACCCATTCTCTTTACTTAAAGGATTTAGGAAGAGATAGCTGGGCTTATTGTTTGGAGATTCTAAGAAAAGTCCATTTATCATCCTTTTCCCCCATGTTAAATTAGAAATCTCTTCTGATTTTGTAGCGTGGATTGTTATAACACAGTCCTCTGTCAGGTGAGCTTAGAGAATGAGGTTTTCTGTTTTCTTTACCTTTCTGAGACTTATACGGAAACTTAGGATATAAGAAAGCCTAATGAAATTTTTTCTTAAATGTATTAAGCGCTTTAAACTTGTAAAGGATATTGAGTATTATTTAACCTTGATGACTCAGGGTCAACATTATTACCAACTATTAATACATGATTTTGTTTCCAATTTAATTTTTCCTGTAATATCCCTTAATATCAGCAGCCTTTTCTGCTTGGTATTTTCTTGGGTCTTTCACCCCAGGACTTAAGGGAAGGATTTTTTTTGAGGCTTAACTTCTGAAGGACCTGTATTTTAGGATTGTTACTCAGTAAGTTCTTAACTCGAAATACATTGAAGATGTATTTTAATTGCATGTGTATTTTTTCTTATAGCAAATGAAGTTTTAGCCTAAAAGATTTCCCAATACTTTGTAAAAACTTTAAATTTTAATACAAGCTAATCTTAATGGCTTCAGGAAGGTTTGGGTTTCCTAGGAACCTGACCCAACATGTTATAAGGTAATATAGTGAGACCATGCTTTACAAAAATATTGAAATATTTGAAGCTAACATTTTATAAACTGGTTCTTCTATGTAAACTGTTTTTAGTTATCTTGAAGGTAAATTCAGTATATGTAGAGGCTAGAATCAAGTAAGTTTCTTTAGAAATGACTGATGGTCACTCATGTAATAATAGATTTGAGTTTCATGCATTTTTTTCAGCTTTGT
The DNA here is from genome assembly GCA_004026585.1 of Noctilio leporinus. Lineage (NCBI taxonomy): Eukaryota > Metazoa > Chordata > Mammalia > Chiroptera > Noctilionidae > Noctilio > Noctilio leporinus. The sequence continues at coordinate 51,552 of PVIW01009144.1, read as the reverse complement.
GAACATGACTTTGGGTGGTATAATCTTAAAAATGTAGTTTATGTGCAAATCCCAGTAAGAATGTTGGTTTAGATACAAATTTAAGCTTTTTTTTTTTTTTTTTTTTTCTGTAAACAGAAAGGGAAAAACCTTAGGTGCTGTGAACTAAGGAATTTGATTAATTTAGCCTTCGTATCTTAGCTCTAGAAAACGAAAATAATGACAATTTATAATTGTTTGTATGCCAGGTTTTTGAATTGGTGTTTAAAAAAACTTTTTTTTCAGTCTTTGAGAGAGATGGTAGTGTGAACATTTAGGCTTTTTTTTTTTTTTTAATGACATAGCTTTTTAATTGGTTTTATGGTAAAAAGAAAATAGGCAAAAGATACTTTTTTTAAAAAAGATTTATTATTTTTAAAGAGAGGGGAAAGGAGAGAGGCAGAGGGGGGGAGAAACATCAATGTATGGTTGCCTTTCACCTGCCTCCAGCCACAGATCTGACTGGAGACCTGGTTTGCAACCTGGTTATGTGCCCTGGCTGGGAATTGAACCAGTGACCCTTAGGTTCGCAGGCCAGCGCCTTATACACTGTGCCATCAGCCAGGGCCAAAAGATACTTTTAAAAAGATGTTTGTGAATTATTATTTTTTAAAGATTTTATTTATTTTTAGAGGGGAAGAGGAGGAGAAAGAAAGGGAGAGAAACATGAATGTGTAGTTGCCTTTTGCACGCCCCCAACCAGGGATCTGGCCTGCAACCCAGGCATGTGCCCTGACCAGGGATAGGACCAGCGACCCTTTGGTTTGCAGGCCTGTGCTCATTCCACTGAGTCATACCATCCAGGGCCAAAATACATTCTTTTTTTTTTTTTAAGATTTTATTTGTTTTACTTATTTATTTATATTTTTAAAGATTTTATTATTTTTTAGAGAGAGGGGAAGGGAGAGAAACAGAGAGGGAGAGAGACATCAATGTATGGTAAAATACACTTTTAATACTAAGAATAGTTTTGGTAGTGGCTTCAATATGAAATGCAGTATTTCTAGGAAATCTGTAAGAGATAGTCGACACTTTTTAAAAAATTATAATTTAGTTATATTGAATACCATCTTAACTACTACAGGCTGGTTAAGAACTTTTAAATCTGGTTTTAGCAAAGTGACTTATACTAAATGAAACATTTTATGAAACAGAACATGGTAGCTTTTCAGAATAAGGGGTTCGTCTGCCCACTGCCAAAGGAAAAACTCTTAATAACAGAGTTGGTGAAAAGGAAGGGAATTTGTTTATTTAGATTAAAGGTGAAATTCTGCTGTGAAGTCCCACTCTCTTTGAAACATCTATAAGCATACAGTTCTGCCATATCAGGCCAGTTGTAGAGCAGAAAAGTCAGAGGTTACTATCTTTTTATAGGAAAATAGAAGTTCACAGCTCAGCATTTCCCATAGTTCAGCATTGCAGGTAGCTCACATCTATACTCAGTTGGGAGAGGCCTTGTGTACTTTCCCTAACTCTTAATTCAGAATCTCTTTCAAACTGTGTGGCTCCCTTTAATTCTTTAAACCACTTGAATTCTCCCTAACTCTGCGCAAACTGCATGATCTTAACTTAATGGTTGTCACCTTATTTTTAAATCCCCGACCATGGCCTTGGAGGCCAGTTCTGGCCACTTGCTGAATCTCATGCAGCCCTGTAAGCTTTTTCATTACTATTCTATGGTTAAAGTCCCTCCAATTTTCTTGGCCCGCGAAGGGCAAGGTGCTCCACTGAGTCCCATCTCCCATTCCCAAACTGCAGGCTTTTGTGATGGCTTCCTTCTACCCTGTAATATTACAATTCCCTTCTTTCAGGGCAGTGCATTTTGGTTTCTCTTATTACCTGCTCATACTGTGTTTATGATTTGTCTTCTGCTCTTGAGGCTGCAGTGTGTTTATTTCTTGGTTCACTCTTCTTTTTATACTTCCATGGTGATCTCATCCATTGACATGGCTTTAAATACCTATATGCTGATGGCTGGCATACTTGTGTCCCCAGTCCAAACTTTCCTGCTGTATCCCACATTTCCACTTGGGTGTTAAATGGTCAGCTCAAACTAAACTTCCATGGTCCTTTTTAAACCTACCTTAGGTACAGTTTAATTTGTTTCATTTGATGGCAGCCCCATTCAACATTCAGTCGTAAAACCTGTTGGAGTCATCTCTGGCTTATCTCTTTCATACTTGGCATTCTTGGCTCTGTATCATCTTGAAAATATATCCAGAATTAAATCACTTCTTACCACCCCCACTGCTCACTAGGCTAGTCCAATCCCTTGCCTCGATTTATGCAGTTAGTTTCCTAACTGGTCTTCCTGCTTCTCTTCCTACAGTCTTTTTCAACATAGCAACCAGATCATATCACTCTTCTCTCCAAAACCCACAGTGACTTTCCATATGCTGAGTAAAAGCCAAAGTCCTTGGGACCTACAGGCCTTCCAGAAGTTCCCCATTATCCTTCACCCCTCTCCATTTAGCCGCTACTCTGCGTCTCTGCTTATTTTCCTCCAGCCCCACTGTCTGTCTTGGGGCCTTTACACCAGTTGTTGCCCTTCCTTAGATCATTTTTTTCTTAAGAGAGGAGCATGATCTACTTTCATGTCTCTTTCAAATCTTTGCTTTTCAAATGGTTTTCAAAAGATCTTTCTTACTTCACTGTTTTATTTAAAGCTTCACTCCCCTACTAGAGATCTGTACCTTGCTCTGTTTTCTCCACAGCACTTGTCACCTTTTGGCAAACTATATAAATTCTGTGTTGATTATATTTATTGTTTTTCGCTGCCCTAAATTCACACTATAATGTAATAACTATGAGGGCAGGACTTTTTGTCTGTGTTGTTTATTGAGGGAGTGGGGAAATGCTTGGCACATAGCATGTGCTCAATAAAGATGTATTAATGACAAATGAATTAAATCCTTATCTTGCAGTTCCTTACTGTGGTGAGTACCTTGTTCTTGGACGCATGTGGTTTGCTCCTTTCCTATAAACAGAGAGAAGAAAAGTGGCACTGTAGCTTTTGGGGACCTCTTGGTGGAGGGACTGATGTTAGAATGTGGTGGAGACCCTCTTGCTGGCTCCATGTGATTAGGACCATTGGTTAGGTAATTGAAAAAGTTGGTTAAAGCAAAAACCGAAACTGTCTGTACACCTTAAGTGTTTTATTTTAACTGAAAACATCTTCTTTGTCTGTTTTATTATGTAGATTAGTCTCTTGTCTTTGAGGGTAGGGCTGGGGTTGTTCTATAAATCCTATCCTAAAAGCATTGTTGATGATTTCTCCTATGGGTTTCTTTAAAGTGGAATGAAAATTAGACACTAGAAACTTTCCAAGTTCAAAGGCATTCTAGATTTTTCCATTACTTCATCAAGGCCTTTCATAGGATTTAACTAAGTTTTCATAGCAATAATAGCTTTTGTCTTTTATATTCTCATGTTTAATGGGTGTATAGAAGTAAATGAGTACACACAGGAGAGTAGATTACTAGCCAGAATCATTAGCTTTCTATAGACACTAGTCCATGTATTTAGGGGAGAAATGCCATTTAATGCAGTGAGAGATCCTTTAAATGGCATCCATATTGAATAGGTTTTATAGGGGCCATAAGTTCCCAGCTGCCTGTCGCTATTAGAGGAGAATGTCACTTATCTACATTTCTTTATTTTTACTTTGAGTAACATCTATAATTAGTTAATAGAAACATGATTTTCATATACATTGTCTATCAAGAGACCTGATGTTCTGCTACATGCTCACTGGAAAATGTGGGACAGTCATTATTTATTTTTGTACGTGAGTCTTTTATGTTGTCAAGAGAACAGTCTGGTCTGGTATAATACGTTGGAAGTCACTAGTTCAGAGACCTAAGGTCTTAGACCTTATTAATTCTAAGGTTTTTATTCAAGTTTCTTATTGCTTATTTTTCAATTATAGAATGTGCATTGCAGTGAAAAGAGCTTGGGTGCTAAGGAGTCTGAAGAGTGTGGGTTTGAATTTGGCTTTGTTGGTTATTACCACTTACTCTATGTGTAAACCTATCTATCTTACTTAACAGGCCTGAGGCTCATTTTGAGCCTTGCTTATGTTGTCTTTAGTAGTGGCTGCGTGATAGCTAACAGTGCTTGTTTCCTGTAATGCTCTGTAAATACTTTGTGTATAGTATCATTGAATATTCTCATCCTTACAAATAGGTACTATTTGGTGCAAACTAGGGAGGTAAGTTAACTAATTTGTTCAGGGGTATAGAGTAAATGAGAGGAAGAGCCTGATTTTGAACTGAAATAGTATCTCTGAAGCTCATTTCCACCCACTGAGTTATTTTATAAGAATACTTTCTAAAAAAAAGTAAAGCATTGCTCGTGTACAGTTACCTGATGTTAGGGGCTAGAAAGCTACATTGAGGTTATATACACTTACTTCCTCCAGAGTTAGAGGATTCACACTTAAAGCTAATGACTTGAATTTGAAGACCCGAAGTTTTCCAAATGGAGAAAATGGTAAAAGCTACTTAAAATGAAATACGGTAAAATGTTTTAAGAAAGCAGTACGTAGACTATGATCCTTTTAGTTTCCAAGAAGTAGTTTTTTCGGTCTCAGTTTTTGCATTATGAGTTACTGCCCTGTGATCTTGTAGGCATTTCTCAATGGTTATCTCAGAAAAGCCAACCTGTATCACCCTACCTAAAATGCATATCCTCTCTATTCTTTGCTTTAGTCTTCTTTTTCTTCATTGCACTATAAATCACTACCTAACATTATTATATATGACTCTTTATTTCAATACTTGATATATGTCTCACCTATAAGAATATAAGCACTATGAGGCAGTAATTTTGTTCAACACTGTGAACTGTACTTCTGGCACTTAGGTAATGCTGAATTCGATGAATAGTGGATTGCCAAGTGTTTGAAAATGGGACTCATTGAGTCTTCTGCTTTACTTGTTATTTGTGCCATCCTCCTTTTCCATGAACATGTCTAGTTGATTTATATGGAATGACATGTAAAGTGAGATTTCAAGAATGCTTCAGGTTTACTCTTGAAAATGGAATGTAAAAAAAAAAATTAATACTCGAATTTTAGCAAATACTTCTCTGATTAGTATCAGTTAATCTTGTTGTAAGTGTTCTGAATGAAATACGTACATAAATAATTTAGTGATCGCATGTGTTTAGCTCTAGTTACCTTTGACATAAATTTGAACAAGCCAGAATGCACATTGAAAGTTCCCCCGTGTTCTGAATGCTATGTTGCTGAACATTTAAAATGTTTCCTTCAATTTTAATATATGCATACACAGATTGAATTCATTTATGTGCTTATGACCTGTACTTCCTTAGTTTATTGGGAAGTCATGTTCATTTGAAATGTGCTCCATAATTATTTTACATAGTTTTCATAATCTGGATGTCTGAGGTTGGCTGAATGTTATGATTTCTATGAAGTAATTTCTCAAGCTGGTCATATCATTTCATAGTCTCAATTCTGGATACATTTTTGGGTATTGTGGTGTATTAATCTTTGTGGTTGGTGCACTGTTGGTGATGAATGGGAATTTCAAAAATGGCTTCCACTTTGACTTAGATGTTAATTGTAATTTTAAATTTAAATTGGACCATTTGTTAAAGTGCCTTAATTCTTTTGCTCCTGGTTATTATTTTGGGAGGGGGATTATAAAATTAGAATTTAGTTTAATTTAATGAAGTATGTATTTCTGAACTTGAAATATTTGGAACAGTTTTCAAGTAAAATGTATTTAAGATTAGCCTTGTAAAATGTATTTAAGATTAGCCTTGCATGGCCCTGGCTTGTGTGGCTCAGTGGATTGGTGCTGGCCTGCGAACCCAAAGGTTCCTGGTTCAATTCCCTAGTCAGGGCACATAACCATGTTGCAAGCCAGGTCTCTATCCAGGTTCTTAGCTGGAGGCAGGTGAAAGGCAATCATACATTGATTCTTCTCTCCCTTTATTCTTTCCTCCCTGCCCTTCTCTTTGAAAATAATGGATAAAATCTTTTTTTTTTTTTTTTAAGATTTTAAAATTTCATTATTTTTTAGAAAGAGGGGAAGGGAGAGAGGCAGAGAGGGAGAGAGACATCAATGTATGGTTGCCTTTCACCTACCTCCAGCCACAGACCTGACTGGAGACCTGGTTTGCAACCTGGTTATGTGCTCTGGCTGGGGAATCGAACCTGTGACCTTTGGGTTCGCAGGCCGGCGCCTTAACCACTGTGCTACCAGCCAGGTCTGGATAAAATCTTAAAAAAAAAAGATTATCCTTTTAATTATATGTAAAGTATAACCCATGTAATTACCTTATCTGATAGGAGAAGGGGAGAAAGGAAATATTTTATAACTATAAATTAGTTGTAAAATGGGAAAGGCTGAATTTTTATTTACTACTTTAGCATTATTTATCTGACATAATCAAGTAATTATATTCCATTTATTAGTTTTAAGTAACCTTCATTTAAGCAAAAAGTCTCAGCAGCATTTAAAATAACATCCTACTTTTGACACCATGAAGATAGGAAGTCAAAGCAGACCAATCTAAAAATCAAAAACAGAAAGTCACCTAAAATGGGAAGACAAAGAAACAACCCCCATTGAAAGGAAAGGAGTGCGAAATGAAATAGAGGCAAGCTCACTGTCAAAAATGGAATTCAAAATAAGGATTATAGAGAAGCTCAATGAAAATGAGTTCAGTAAGCTTAAAGAAAACTACAAACAACTTTAAGGGAACTACAAAGAACTCCAGGGAAGCTACAAGGAATTTACTGAGAACTACACCAACATTAAAAAGGACATAAAACTATCAATAAGAGCCAGGAGGAAATTAAAAATACAATTTCTGAATTGAAGAACACAGTAGAAAGAATCAAAAGCAGGCCAGAAGAAGCAGAGAATTGGATCAGCAAGCTAGAGGACAATGTAGAAAAAGAATTCCCAAACAGTGCAACAAAATGAAAAAAGACTGGAAAAAAATGAAGGGATTTTGAGAGAGCTGCAGGACAACATGAAATGTAATAATAAAGCCCTGGCTGGTGGCACAGTGGATAAGGTGCTGGCCTGAGAACCTAAAGGTTGCTGGTTCGATTCCCCAGCCAGGGCACATAACCAGGTTGCAAGCCAGGTCTCCAGCCAGATCCGTAGCTGGAGGCAGGTGAAAGGCAACCATACACTGATGTGTCTCTTCCTCTCTGCCTCTCTCCCTACCCCTCTCTCTAAAAATAATAAATAAAATCTTAAAAAAAAAAAAAAAGGCAGGAAGAGTTTTCTCTTCGCCCAGCAACAGCCTAACATGTGAAAAGTTGCCAACACCCTGTCAGTGAGAATCCACCATAACTCAGAACTCTTGCTCTTCTCCAACCAACTCTTGGTCCCTGTCTTTTCTGGACGTGTCTGTCTTGCTTGCCATAGCTTGGTTGTTCTCAATGTCAATTTCTTTGTTATTCTGGAATGTTATCGGTTTTTGCTCCCTGAATTGCTTAGCTTTTTCTTTTAAAAGGTTGACATTGGGCATTTAGATAGTTTCTAGTTTTCTTTTGCTGTTATAGACCACACTGCTATGAACACCTTGCATAGGTCTATTGGTGTACTTCCATCCATCCGTGTTTCTAGAATAGAGTGTTTTTTTTTTTAGTTTTTTTTTAAAAGATTTTGTTTATTATTTCCAGAGAGAGGAAGGGAAAGAGGCAGAGAGGGAGAGAAACATCAGTGTATGGTTGCCTTTCACCTGCCTCTAGCCACAGACCTGGCTGGAGACCTGGCTTGCAACCTTGTTATGTGCCCTGGCTAGGGAATTGAACCAGTGATCTTTGGGTCGCAGGCCAGCTCCTTATCCACTGTGCTACCAGCCAGGGCTAGGATAGAGTTTTAAAAAACATTTTCGTTATCACTTGCAGTAAAAAGTAAATTTTGTATTATGAGACTCAGTACATTGTCATATGTACACATATATAACAAGTTTCTTAAGGAAAAAAAAAACTGTGAAGCTAGTTCATGCCATTATGAATAAGACTGTTAATCAACACTCACTAAGTTGGTTTTTGCTGTCTACTAAAGAACTGAGATTTGCAGTTTGAATAAATTGTTTTTCGACCTTTAGCTAGGAGTGCAGTTGCTGAATTGTAGGAGAGGTACATTTCCAGCATTACTGGTATTGCCAAATTATTTTCCAATGTATTAGTTTTTCCCCTCACTAATGTGTATGTGTGAAGGGATGTTATGTATTCTTGCTTATGCTTGATATTGGCAAATACTAAAGTCAGCCTGTTGGTATGAATTTATAACATAAGTTTTGCATTTCTGCTTAAAGGAAACATCTTTTCAAATATTTGCTGGCCATTTTCCCTTTTCCCTAAAATGTCTGTTTATTTTTCTGTTGGGTTGTTTTTCTTTTTGATTGATATTTCTTTATAAGCCCTGAATACTAATTCTTTGCTGATTATGTATCAGAAATGTCTTTCACTTTGTGGCTTGTCTCCTTGCTTTCTTATGGTGTCTTTGTGCAATTTCAGGTCTTTAAATATTGCTTCTGTTGTCTTTTCTTTTGTTCTTTTTTGATAGACTAATGTTGGTAGTCTTGCATTCAAGTCATAATCCTGAATCTGATCCAGCTTTTAAATTTAAATACCAATTCATAGGAAATAGAAAAGACAAAAAACATTTAATCCTTTGGGGATGCCATCAACAAATTCATACTTGGAATCTCCACAGGACCCAACTACTTGGTTTTTCCAGCCAAGAAGTCCTAAGAATTGTAAGAAACCAAATAATAAGAGATACAGGGATGATATATAAAAGGAGTCAATAAATAAAAAATCAACAGAATAACTGAAAAAATACTTACAAGGAAGTTGGGGAAGTGTGAATGCTGGGTTGATATTTGATATTCAGGAATTACTGTTAACTTTAGATTTGCTGGGAGACCATGTTTCCCTCCCTCTCTGGCTTTCTCCCTACCTCTCTCTCTCTGGAAATAATAAATAAAAGTTTTTAAAAAAGTTTAAATTTGCTGGGAGACCAGATGTTTTCTTTTCTAGGCCCAAGTTCTATAAAGCTATAGTTCTAGGTAGTATGTTTGCATCCTAATTATATTTTGTGCATATTTCCTCTCTTCCTCTCCTCTCCTCATTCCAGCTTTCTCCTCTTCCTCTTTGCCCCCTTTCTCCAAGCTGTGTGTATTTTTTCACCCCCACCCCTTGGTGTCAAGCAGCAAACCTGGTTCTGTTCTGTTGTTACTTGAAGGAGCTGAATTTCTGACCGTGGCTTCCTGTGGAGCCATTAACCAGCAATCTTATTCATCCCCTCTTTTTTCCCTTACAGTCCGTCTTAGGTATAGGTTACTGTTTTGAAGTTTTATTTTTTCTGCCTCAGGAAGATACTATCTTTTTTGAGTTTAGCCATGTCCTCTTAATAATCTTCTGTGTTTTATCTGTCACTTGAAAGTGTTTGGAATATAAACATCCTTATTGGAATTCTTCAGCTTCATTTTTACCTATTATAATTTTCTTTTATTTTTTATTGAAGTTCAGCTGAATGTATCCTGAGTATTCTAGTTTAGTGATTTGTTTTTTCCCTGTGCTCAAATCGGCCCTTTTAAAATCTTTTTGGGTATTTTTCAACTTCAGAATAAATCTGATTTTATTATCACACTAATTTGTTATGGTTTCAGTTAGTGAAAATCCTTAAGCCTTAGAGTGTTATTCTTGTTCCTGCTAATTGATCTCACTCATGTTTCTTTAGTCTGTTTTGGAGTACAGGTATCCTTGCTAGCCTAATTGGGGCTGAAGACATTTTTCTTTTTTGATGTAGGACTGGTGTCCCTTGCTATCTGCACTCTGTTGCTTGTTTGAAACTTGGGAATTAAATGAACCTATTATTTGTTTAATGACTTGAATTCATTGTTAAAAAAAATTGCTTTTAATCCTCTCGTGGACATTTTAAAAATTTCTTTTAGAGAGGGGAAAGGAGAGATGGTGGGGGAGGGTGTTGGAGAGGAGAGGAGAGGAGAGGAGGAGAGAGGGAGGGAGGGAGGGAGGGAGGGGGAGAGAGAGAGAGAGAGAGAGATAGAGACAGATTGATTGCTTTATATTTGCATGCCTGGGCAGAGTATGTTCCGTGACTGGGTACTGAACCTGTGACTGAAATCTGGGCACGTGTCCTGAATCAAACCTGTGATCTTTTGGTTTGTAATGATGCTCCAACCAACTGAACCAAACCTGCCAGATCTGGTTTCATTCTTGAAAACCTTTCTGCTAAAGTCATGAAAAGCTATTACATGAAAATGGATTTTCACTGATTTTAATGGGAAATTATACAGTATTCTGTCCTAACCAATCAATTTTTATACACGAAAATAATAATCTAGCAATGAAGACTGGTTTGTGTAGTTATTTATTTTATAGTAAATAAACATATTTTGAACATAAAATGGGGTATAATAAAATGAAGGCATATTATACTTGCTAAAGGAGGAAGAGAAAACTTAGGGGTGGTTAATGAGGTGTCATTCTTTGCACAGTATTCTTTTTCCACCATTTTCCTCACCAATTTCAACATCGGAGCTCAGGGATTTCTTGCATTCATTCTGCACTTAAAAGTCATATTGTGGTACAGATAATAATCTTTGTGGGAATAAAAGCCAACCTAAGCCCTTTAAGCATGTAGAAATAGAACATAGAAATAACTGAAGAGTTGTAGGAGAAGCATTCCTCTTGCTTGGCGTATGTACACAAAGCATAATGTTCTGGGTTTATCCAAATGTGTGGAATACATCAGTACACATGATGAATTTCACCTGGAAGCTACTCTATTGAATAAATTGTTGAGTGGGCCTTTAGCTGAAATAATGTTGAAATTTCATTCTTTATAGAATATTTATTTTATGTGTTTGGATGAATAATCACTAATCCCAGAAAAGGCCATTTTTGGAAAAGTAGTACTTTTCAAGAGCCACTTTGATGAAAATCAGTGAACTGAACAAGTGAGATAAGTATAGACTGAAGTAACATGATATCCCTGTGTATTGGAATTCCTGCTGTTCCATTTAGGGAACTGAAGGGGTTTGGTAGCAAAGATACAAGAAAAATCTCGTTTATAAAACATTATTTAGTTGGTTTGTTCTTTGTTCTCCTCTTGAGATACCTTCGTGTTCCACAAATTATAACGTGGCAAGCTTGTCTTACTATTATCCAAGTAATTTTTTAAAATCAGGTAATTAAAATCTTAGTAAAGTCAAGCAAAGATCAGGGTCCTTTGTGTATTGATTAAGATACTTTCTAAACCATTAATTGGCTATTTTGGAATGTGATCATTTAACCTTTTAATAACTCCCTAATTTCTACTACTGTTCAGCTATGCTTAGTAGTTACCTGTCTTGTCTCCATGAATAGCACATCTTCTTTATCAAGTGTTCTGTCCAAGTCAGACATTAAAGTGTTTACTGGGTATTCCTGATTTAGTAAGCCTTTTATTAAGAAACAAAGCAAATAGTGGAATTGGCTCCTGAAACATCAGTAGGCTCAGTTGGTTGGGCATTGTCATGGAAAGTGAAAGGTTGCTGGTTTGATTCCTACCCAGGGTCCCTGGGCATATAAAGCAGCTGATAGATGTTTCTTTCTTTCCCTCCTGTCCCCCCAAATAAATAAAATCTGTTAAAAAAAAGTAGAATTAGAATGGCTTATGCATTATAAATAACTTATGATGCTCTTAAATTACTTATTTTTTTAGAGAGAAGGGAAGGGAGGATGAAACCGAAGGAGAGGAAATAGCAATGTGAGAGAGACACATTGATCAGTTACCTCGTATGCCCCAAGGACTGAACTGACAAATGAGGCACATGCCCTGACTGGGAATTGAACTAGTGACATTTCGTTTTGTGGAATGACCAACTTAGCCACTCAAGTCAGGGCTGATATTCTTAATTTTTTAAATTAATGACGCTGTCTAAATTTACCCACAGTGAATTCACCAATTTTAGTTTGACTATTTTCTGCTATTTTTAGTACATGACAGCTCTTTAAAAAAAAGCAAAAAATTTTCAGGCATCTTTTAAAATGGGGATCATGGCAGCTCTGTATTGTCTGTTAAAGGTAGTATCTATCTTTGCATGCCTCTTGAGGTTGTGTAACCAAGGTTTCTTAAGAACCTTCTCCAGAGTAGGATGGCCATAGGATAGGGACCTCTATTTGTGGTTATATTTTATTTTTTTCCAGCTTTATTGAGATGTAATTAACATGCAAAATTGTGTAAGTTTAAGGATATACAAAGTGATGATTTGATATAGGTATATATTGCAAAATAATACCACAATAAGGTCAGTTAATATAGTCATCACCTTATATATTAACTTTTTATTTATGCTTTATTTTTTGTGGTGAAAACTTCTAATATTAACATTTCAAGCATATAGTACAGTATTGTAAACTGTAGTGACCATCCTGTACATGAGATTCTCAAAACTTAATTCATCTCATAACTGGAAGTTTGTACTCTTTGACCACCTTCTCCAATTCTCCCCCACCTCATCTTGCAACCACCAATCTCCTCTATTTGTGACTTTGGGATTTTTTAGATTCCCCCTTTCAGTGAGATTGTATGGCATTTGTCTTTCTCTGATTTATTTCACTTAGAATAATACTCTTAAGTACCAACCATGTTGTTGCAAGTGGCTGGATTTTTTTTTTATGACTAAATATTCCATTATGTGTGATATAAAGAGAATGCGATATCTTTGTATCAATCAATCTATATCATCCATATCTATATCATCCAGAAGTTATTTAGCCATACCATATGAAAAATAGAGACATTTATTGAAGAAGATAAAAGATACAAACATTGTACATATGACAATGATGCCTCAGTCCCCTCCCTTCAAAGTAGCTACCCTCAATTCATCTCTGGTAATGACCTTGAGGAAATCTGATTCATTGGTTGTGGTTTGAATCAAGTCATTAGTAATTGCGACATGATGGTCCTTCGGCTCTGGCAGCAGAAGTCACAGAATGAATTTTTTTATGACACTTTTGTGGAAGATCCTGCATCAAAATCTTAGACATAGTAGTTTATGGAATCCCCAGATCAGCTTCTAGTTCTAGCACTGTCAGTTGCTGATCTTTGTTGGTTGTAGCATGTACAAGGTAAACACTCAGATGTTCTGCTTGTTGCAGGCCTTCCAGAATGTGGATCACTTTCAGCAGATTCTTGACCATCTTTGAACAAGATTTGTGCCACACTTTTATTTGTGCTGCACTCAATGCATCATTCTCCCAAAAGCCTTCTAAATCACCTCAGTAGTTTCCAGGGAGGAATGTTGAAGCTTAATGCAAAATTTGATGCAGATTCATTATTCTACTTGCTTAGTCATTTTGAATGTGACAGCTACACAGCATACGTGCTAACTTAATGGTGTCTACTGCCTCCACTGACTAGTACAGTGATGTCATTGTTCGCACATTCCAGTCCCCTCTCCTTGGCAGCCAGGTTACATTAATGTCATGCAAACCATTCTTGTTATAGTAATGATGACTGGACTTTTTCTGCACAGACAATTTCTCACATTTTTATTTATCCATTTCATTGACAGACACTTGATCATTTTCACATCTTGGCTATTGTAAATAATTGTAAATCATGCTGAAATGAATGGGGGTATACATATCTCCTTGAGATAGTGCTTTTCTTTCCATTGGATATAGACCCAGAAGTGAAATTACTGGATTATATGATAATTCTATTTTCAGTTTTTTGAGAAACCTTTTTACTGTTTCCACAGTGGCTGTACCAATTTATATATGCTTCACCAGTTCACAAAGGTTCTCTTTTCTCTGTTGTCTAGCAAGTACTTGTTATATCTTGTATTTTTTGATAATAACCATTCTAATAGGTGTAAGGTCATATATTGTAGTTTGGATTTGCATTTTCCTGAGCATTTTTTCATGTACCAGTTGGCCTTTATATATTTACTTTGGAAGAATGTCCCTTCAAGTCCTTTGCCCATTTTTAAATCAGATTATTATTTGCTGTTAAGTTATATGAGGCCTGTCCTGAAAGTATTGGTTGCACAAACTGTTTTAATTATATTGATATTGGCCTGATACTTTCGAGACAGACCTCATATGTCTTCCGCATATATTTTGAGTACTAACCCTTTATTTGATATACATTTTGCACATATTCTTCTCCCAAGCTGTGGATTGTCTTTTCAGTTTTTGATTTTTTTTTTTGTTTGTTTTTTGCTGAGCAAAAACTTTTTAGTTTGACGTAGTCCTTGTATTTTGCTTTTGTTGCTTGTACTTTTCACATCATAACTAAAACAGCTTTCCAAGACCATTGTCAAAGAGCTTATTTACTATTTTATTTTCCTTATAGTTTTATGGTTTCTGTTCTTACACTTAAGTCTTTAATTAATTTCTAGTTAATTTTTATGAGTACTGTAAGATAGGGATCTGGTGTCATTCTTTGGCACGTGGCTATGTAATTTTCCAAACGCCATCTGTTGAAGAGGTTATATCTTTTCTCCATTGAGTATTCTTGCTTCCTTGTCAAGTATTAGTTGACCATATATGCATGGGTTTATTTTTGGGGTCTTGTTTCTGTTTTGTTGGTTTATCTGTTTTTACGAGGCTACCATACTGTTTTGGTTACTATAACTTTGTAGTATAGTTTGAAACCAGGACGTATGATGCCTGCAGATTTGTTCTTCCTAACTATTGCTTTGGCTATGTAGTTCCACATGAATGTTATGATTGTTTTTTCCTATTTATGTAAAAAATACCATTGGCATTTTTGATAGTTGTATTGACTATAGTTTTGGCTAGTATAGACATTTTAACAATATTACTGCTTCCAGTTCGTGAATATGTGATATCTTTCCATTTATTTGTGTCTGCATGTTTGTTCATCAGTGTTGTAATAGTTTTCAGTGTACAGATTTTTCAGCTTTTTGGCTGCACTTATTCCTATGAATGAAATTGTTCCTCTATTTTAGATGTCTGATAATTGATTGCTTTTGAGTCTTGTAATTGATATTTCTGTTGTCTTTGCCATCACAAATTTTGAAGGCTCATTGTATGTATACAGTGTTTCAATTGTGTTAGCAAGATAATTTGTAAACCAACTTTAAGAATTGGGAATTTAATTATTTAAATTTCAGAGTGTTGACTTTTCTTGGAGATTGTTCTCTTTGTAAGATAACTTCTCTTGCTCTTTTTTGCTCAGGTTGCTTATTGAGATGTAAAGCTAGCACCTACAGTGTAGACTACTCTATCCAGCAAAGCTGTCATTTAAAATGGAAGGGCAGATAAGAGCTTCCCAGACAAGAAGAATAAACAAACAAAAACTAAAGGAGTTATATGAAATGTTAAAGGATCTTTAAACTTTGAACTATAAAATGGCATTAACTAAGTATGTATCAACAATTGAATCTAAAAAGCAGAATACAAACAATCATAGATACAGAGAACATTTTTATCATTGCTGATGGGTGGGTGGGCCACCTGAATGGACAAAAAAGGTGAAGGGGTTAAGATTTGCAAATTACCAGTTACATAATAGTCATGGGGATGAAAAGTACAGCAGAGGACAAAGAGTAGCCAAAGAACATACATGCATGACCCACGGACTTGCACAATGGTGTGAGGGTTTGCCTGAGGGAGGGAGGGCTGGATAGAGGGGGGCAAAAGGGACAAAATTCAGACAATTGTAACAGAATAATCAGTAAAATTAAAAACAAAAGAAAAGGAAAACCCAAAAATCTTTTCATTTATCTATGTTATAAGATTGATTTCTTTACAAAGTAAGTTTTTAACCAAATTATCTCCCATGGAGGTGGTTTTTAAATTAATCAGGATGACGTTGGTTAATAAGACTACTGTAGAGGTTTTTTTTTTTTTTTAGATTTTATTTATTATTTTTAGAGAGGGGAAGAGAGAGAGGCAGAGGGGGAGAGAGACATCAATGTATGGTTGCCTGTCACCTGCCTCCAGCTACGGACCTGGCTGGAGACCTTGCTTACAACCTGGTTATGTGCCCTGGCTGGGCAGGCCAGTGTACAGGTGTTTTTAAATAAGTAAGGTCTTTTCATGAGAAAAAGGACTAGTTTGGGCTTGATGGATGGGTAAGGAAAATTGCAAGATAACTAGTGTAATTTTTAGCAGCTCCTTTTTAATTTCTTGGAGAACCTATTCAAATTGATTTATCTATTAAAATGTGAAGGATAAGTAAATTTCATTAAAAAATAAAGTTTCATGTGTTGTGACCTGAATCCTAATGGAGAAATTAAATTTCTTTAGTCATTTCTGGCATTAGTTGGATTTGTTTCAGATTTTGGTGGTAGTAGGAGTACTTTAGAATGGCTGTTGCTGAAATAACTTAAGGAGTGTGCTAACAATCTGTGAGTCATAGAAATAACTATGTGTTGCAGGTTAAAAGGGGAAATTGCACCACACCTTTGAGATTTCAATGTAATCTCTAAACTTAATTTTAGAAAAGCTGTTATAAATGGGGCAACTCAGTGTATGATTTACTAGATTATCTGGTTTTTTGATACTTTGAATATTTTGCCTTCTGTTTTAAAAGATAATTTTTTAATTGGAGACTCAGGGGCCATTGTACTTTAGGTATAGTGACTGATTACAGAATGGAAATATATATTTTAAAGAGTTTTATGCTTTTTTTTAGAAGCGGGGGAGGAAGACAGGGAGAGAAACATCAATGTATGGTTGCCTTTTACCTACCTCCAGCTGGGGACTTGGCTGGAGACCTGGCTGGAGACCTGGCTTTGCAACCTGGGTATGTGCCCTGACTGGGAATTAAACCAGTGACCCTTGGGTTCTTAGGCCAGTGCTCAAACCACTGAGCCTCCAGCCAGGAAGAGTTTTTGTATTTTGATGGTTAATTAAAGAAATGATTAATGTTTTGTCTGATTTTCTTTTGGGCATCTTATTAATTTATAGAATGAAATATTTAAAAATTCTTCTTGCAGATGTAACATGCTTGTAAACTTTTAAGCATATATATGTGTATGTATATATATATATATATATATATATATATATATAACTAGACAAAAATAAGACAAGTCTACTTACTATTTTCTTCAAATACTTTATATGTTTTCTTACATTTAAAACTTTCATCTGTATGGCTGCTTTCTTTGATTTGAATGATTCAGCCTTTCCTCTGCAGATTTGAACTGATTTACAATGAACTAAATTTTAAAAATCTGTTTGGATCCATTTTAGATTTTGAGTTCCATTGTTGTCTGTTCTTTGTCTTTATTACACAACAGTATATTGCTACCTTCCAATAATTGTTAGACTGTCTCCTATCTCATAGAATTCTGTGAATGTATATGGGGAGAATAAGGGCTTTAGAAGGACTAGGTTATAGGATGGTACTTGTACATGAATAATAGGACCATATTGAAGCTCAGGTTAGCCCCCACCTGCCAGGTTGTTAGATACTATTTATTATGTACTTGCCTCTTCAGCTAGATCATACATGAATCTGTTTGTGGAACACTGCTAAGCATCTTGCATTCTCTATTCAAAATTTTAAATTAAAAATTGAAGAATCAAAATGTTCAAAATTAATTCAATTTATAAAGAATAAAAGTAACAATATAACAATTACGATGTGTTTTAAATGACCTCCAACACCACATTTTTCACCCTGCTCAGAACTAATACTTTATTTTACATTTTGTTAAGAAGACTAGCATTAGAAAGGAAATTTTCACAAACATTTACTCCCAATCTACTTCTTTGCCTGGGCCTCTGCTTTCCTCCTTCTGTTTGTTTCTATAGATGTCTGCCTCACTCTAAGGCTAGTCTCGACCCATACAACATACTATGCTCCCCCTTGCCATTTGAAAACATCGCTCCTCATGCTCCTGCATCATCACTCTTTCCCTTTCTGCTGGACCATATTTGTCAACATGTTACCATGTAATTTCTCCCACCTTTAAAAGCCAGAGACTCAATGTCATGTTCCCTTCCAGCTTTCATTTAATTTCTCTCATTCCTTCACAGGAAATCTCCTCCAAAAAGTTGTTCACACCTGCTGGAGTTCTTGCTTTTGAATTCATTTCAGTCACGATTTAATCACCAGTACTCCATTACTTTGGACAAGGTCACCAGTAATGTCTACTTTGCTAAATCCAATGCCTAGTTTTCATTGTACTTTTTTACTAACACCATGTGACAAAGTTGATCAATCTGTCCTTCTTGTTATTCATTTAACATGAATAAAGGCAACGTGCTCCATATCTTCTTTCTCCCCCCTCCTCCTCAGTCTCCTTTGTAAATTCGTCATTACCTTCCTGTTATTGAATTGCCCAGGGGCTCAGTCTTGAGATCTGGGCTCTGTTTAAACCCATTCTGTTGATGATTATATCCAAGTTTATGGCTTTAACTAGAATTTATGTTCTAAATACTTCTAAATTTTTATCTCCAGGCTGCATGTCTTACCTCTTCAAGTAGTCTTTTGTTTAGCTGTCCACTGAAAATCCCCACTTGTCTAAAAAGTAACTCCTGGCCTTCAACTCCAACCATGTTCTTTTTACATTTCATCCATTCCAGTAAAGGGCAGTTTTATTATTTTGGCTTAATGCTTTGGTGTTGTCTTTGTTTTTGCTTTTTCTCTCATATCCTGCAAATCATCTTGTCTCGACCTTCATAATGTGTCCAGTATTTGAGTACTTCTTACTACCTCCCTTGTAACCAATTTGCTTTAATTATCTCTTGTCTAGCTTATTTAGTTGTCTTTTAACATTTTTCTCTGCTTTCACCTTCTCCCTACAACCTCTTCTGCTCAGAACCCTTTACTGGTTTCCCATATTACTCAGGGTATAAGCCACATTCCTTCCAGCTGCTGTTAAGGAACTACATGATTGTTCACTGACCTCTGTCCCCATCAAATGATTTCTTTAACCTCATCTTCTAGTTTTTGCCTTGTTCATTACTTGAAGCACATTGTCCTTATGATTCTTGTTGAAATAATGGCATGTCTGTTCCTGTCTGATAAGCTGTATATCACTGGTCTTTCTTCTCTTTAGTAGAATGTTGGTCCTTAAAGGCAGGGATTTTGACCTTAAAAAATTTTTTTTAACCACTGTTTCTTCATAACACTGATGTTTCCTAGAAAACATTGCTGATGTATACTCAGTGCTAAATAACTATGAATAAATGAATAATAGACTATTGTGGAAGACAGTAGTAGTTGAAAGATATTTTTAGAGATAGGATTTGAGTTGCATCTTGAAGGATAAGTTAAGATTAGATGCAAAGGACAAGGCAAATTTTTTTTGATTTGATAATAGGAACAGGGTGAAATTGGCCTTTTCAGAAAATGGCTCATTTTGGATCCCTGATTTATAATCTGTAGCAGCCTTTTTTTTTTTTTTTTTAATGATTTTGTTTTTTTAGAGGAGGGAGGAAGGAGATGGAGAAAAACATTGATGTGAAGGAAACACTGATTGGTTGTGTCTGGTACGGGGACTGACTGGGGATTGAACCTGAAACCCAAACCCAGGCATGTGCCCAGGGATCTTTTGCTTGGTGGGACAATGCCCAATCAACTGAGCCACACTAGTCAGAGCTGTAGTAACTATATTTATTTATTTATAGCAACTTTTTACTGCGGACTTTTTCTACCCACTAGACTGCCGATCTCTAGTTGCTTGTACTGACAGTATATTTTTCAAAATCATATCTGAAACTCAGATATAAACCTATTTCTATATTCTTGTTCTTGACAAGTGGTTTCTTCATCTTTTAAGGACTCTTCCAAGGCAGAAATGTTGACCTTGTCTCAGACTCCTCCTTCACTTTGACTATGCTCTAATTGTTGCCTCGCTCTGTTCCACCCATGTTTCTTTTTGTGCTGACATAATTTACTGTCATCAGATTTGGTATATTAAATCTCCTTGCATTTATTAACCTATTCATTGGTTTTTAAATTTTGATTATTTTTTTATTTGTAGAAGTCTTAATTGATTCATTTCTGCCAGTTACTTTTGATAGTTTCTGTTCTTGGCTCATTTTCCCAATTTTTTTCTTACTCATCTTCGCATGTATCTAATCTATATTAATTTAGTATCTTAAATCTTTAGGGTTCTAATTCCTTTGTTTCTGTTGCCTCCTGCTTATGTTGGTTTATTGTTTTTTTGTCATTTCGGGTTATGGGATTTTACCTGGATGACAGTCTTTGGAAATCTTGAGGAGCAAGGCTTCAGGGAGCTAGCATTCAAGGAATGTGTTTGTGTTTGCTCAGTATTTTTTGCTGCACGCATGGTGAGTGCTGTCTGCTTAGGACCATTTAAATTTTTTGGCTTTGGCTTTCCAAGATCATGCTAATAGTTGGGACCTTAAACCATGTAAGAAGAGATCCCTGGAGCCGAGGCAGAATGAATGTGCATTAAAAAAAAGTCAAGACTCTTAACTTCATTTTAGTGCTTTATCAATCTTAAAATTTATTTTTGCTCAGGGTATATCCAAGTTGAACAGCCTATATAACCTGTGGATGGTAATGTTAAAATAAACAAAAAGACCCAAAATAAAACATGGTTTCTGCTCCCTAAAAGCATTCCTAAGTAACATATATGTAGTCAACTAAAAACTTAGATCATGAATTATCAGGAAACAACAATTCTGTATGAAGTTTCTTTTAGTATTTTGTTAGCACATGATTGCTTTTTTCTTTCAACTTGTTAAAACCTTGTCTTAAGAAGTCCAGGGTTGTGTTAATACCATTAAAAAATTGCTTATGCAAGTGCAAAAACTGTTACATGCTATTTCAATTACAAAGGTTAATGTATCTAATACTTATTTTCTCAAGGTTACATTTCTGGCTATTTTCAGGCTTGGACCATTTCTAGTGTAACTTGAATAAAGTGTATTTATTTTTAAATGGGATATAAATTAGTTGAAAGATAAAGTTAAACTTAATAAGCTTAAGTTTATTGTGTTATATAAGATTGTGAGGTCTGTCTATCTTGTCAGTTAACACTAACAACTGTGACTAACTTTGTTTTGTCTTGGAAAATTCATGAGTCCAATTAAAGTGGTTCTGATGAAGTCTTATATTGGATAAACTCAGATTTATGCAACTTTAAGGAAGATAACATAGAAATAATTCTAAAATCTTAGAACAATGATTCTTCTATTTAGGTGGAATATGGTTTCTTTATCTAATCATTACCTGTTTTTAAGACTTCAGATAAGAAATGTAAAAACTTTTTTTATTTTCAGTGAGAGGGGAAGAGAAGGAGAAAGGGAAGGAGGGACACGTTGATTGGTTGTCTCTTGAATGTGCCCCAGCTGGGGACTGAACCTGGAACCTTGGCATGGGCTCTGACCAGGAATGGAACTGGCGACCTTTCTCTTTGGATGATGCCCAACTAACTGAGCCACACCAGTCAGGGCTTAAAAACTTTAAAAATTCTCAGATTTATTTGTACATTAAAATTGCAAAAGTTAACTTTAATTGGCTTTATCTTAACCATGTCCTGGGATTTAATTTCATCTGCATTACATACCTTGCCTTTTTCCACAACAAATTTGATAGGAGTTATGAGAGTACAAGCCACTTTAAGTGGCTTATACATGTTTATAGAAATGTTGATTTTTAGACTCTTAACTATCAGAATCATTCTTACTTTGAGGTTTAATTTCAGCTGAAACTACTCTTCAGAGGAGGGATATAATTCAAGGCAGATCTGGGTAGTCAGATTCAGACTACTCACTTGTTTTCTGTAGCTGTCCTTTAATCTAAAAGCAGGGCTGATATTCTGTTGACTAGGCAAAACCTCTTTCACTAGGGGTTGGGAAGGATGGTGATGGCCAGTTTTGTTTTTTGCAATATAACTTGTTTTCAGTAAGGAGTACCTTGAAAACATTAAGAAAAGAGCATCTGGTTTGCAATTTATTTTTATGCCAAAATGATACATCCTAACTTTTTTTTTTTTTTTTTTTTTTTTTTAATCCTCACCTGAGGACCTGCTTATTGATTTTGGAGAAAGGGGAAGGGATGGAGAAGGAGAAACATCAATTTGAGAGAGACATCCATCAGTTGTCGCTCACACATGACCCCCCATGCTGGACGGAGCTCCAGCTTAGGCATGTTTCTTGACCTGGAATTGAACCTGTGATCTTTTAATCTATGGGATGATGTTTCAACCAATGAAGCCATGGCGGCTGGGGTTATGCTAACATTTTGATTTTGACTTACCAATTTTAATACTCTTTTTTTTTTTTAGATTTTATTTATTTATTTCTAGAGAGAGGGGAAAGGAAGGAGAAAGGGAAGGAGAGAAACATTGATTAGCTGCCTCCTGCATGCACCTCCAACCAGGGGTCTGGCCCTCAACCCAGGCAAATGTCCCGATTGGGAATCAAACCCATCAAACCCATGACCCTTCAGTTTGCCAGATACCCAACCCACTAAGCCACACCAGTCATTTCTATATTCTTGATGTGTCCCACCACATCATAAGGCTGTTAATCACTGGAATAAAGATGTTAGAAGTTTGCAAATAAACTCAATTCTCTGAATTAACACCTTTTATTTTTTCTTTTTTTGCCATTAAGAGTGTGATACTTTTAGTGAATATCCATGTGTTGGTAATAGTTAACGCTGCTTTATTTCTGCATATAGTAGTATTTATCAACATAGTATGATGAAAGAAAGACTAAATACTACTGAAGTGTCAAAAGTGGGTATTTAAAGGGAATATGTCTGTTTTTCCTCCTAATAGAATCTTTTCATATGATTGAAAAATAGAAGGATGTGTTACATTTTTTTCAGAGTATATTTGAACTGTAGTGTACAAAGTAATCACGTAATGTGGTTTAAACAACTAACCTACTTAAATTTGTAGATTAGGTTAGATATGAACTACCTCTTGAAAGAGCAGAGGTTTTATATATTTAATTTTTATAACACAGGTTTTTTTTCCTTTCCCATTTAGGTTTTAACAACAAAAGCACGATGGAGTTTTATGAGTCAACATATTTTATTGTCCTTATTCCTTCAGTAGTTATTACAGTAATTTTCCTCTTCTTTTGGCTTTTCATGAAAGAAACATTATATGATGAAGTTCTTGCAAAACAGAAAAAAGAACAAAAGCTTATTCCTACCAAAACAGATAAAAAGAAAGCAGAAAAGAAAAAGAATAAAAAGAAAGAAATTCAGAATGGGAACCTCCATGAATCTGATTCTGAAAGTGTACCCCAGGATTTTAAATTATCTGATGCCTTGGCCCTAGAAGATGAGCAGCTTGTACCTGTTCCACTGAGCACAGTGGAAACTTCAAGTAGTGTTAGAGAAAGAAAAAAGAAGGAGAAGAAACACAAGCCTGTACCTGAAGAGCAGGTCACCAAAGAAAGTGATGTATCAAAGACTCCAGACAAAAAAGTAGAACCTGTCCCAGTTACTAAGCAGCCCACACCTCCCTCTGAAGCAGCTGCCTCAAAGAAGAAACCAGGGCAGAAGAAGTCTAAAAATGGAAGCGGTATTGTAATCTATTTAACTTTATTGGATGATCGTATTTGTTTTAATAACTTCGTATCTTGAAATTCAGATACTTTATTAGGTGTGCATACAAAATGTTAAATAGTGAGCCTGAAGCCAAGGTCATTATCCTTTTTACTGTTTGATTGCTTTCATTTACATTTAATGCTGATAGAAATAATTAGTATTGGTTATAAAATGGCATTTGTAATTAAACTTCATATTAAAACATTAGAAAGATCTTTAATAGAAATATATAGAATTTGTTTTACTAACACCACTTAGGACCTGTAAGTGCCAGCAGTTATCAACATTTACATTTATTTCAACCAATACTCTCAAATCAGTGTGATAGGAATTAAAGATTAAAAGATCAGTCAGATCATCTCTTTTCATTCTTGATTGATTTTGCAAACATTTAGTATACATCTGTTTTATGGTGGGCATTATACCAGGTGCTAGGACTAGATGAATAGTTATTTTCAAGGTATTTACATGCTAGCTGTAGATCCAAATATAAATATTATAAAATAAAAAGTTTTGTGTGAAGATCTAGGTATATCTAAACCAATGCAAGAGTTCTATATTGGTCACTTAGGTCGTATAATGACTGGAATCAGTCCAAAAGATTGGGTAAATACTAGCTAGTTTATTTGGTTGGTGGGAATAAGGTATTCTAAGAAGAGGGGAGAAGAACCTGTAAACCAATAATAAAATATGATATATAAGAGCTATATAAAGTATAGAAGATGTACAGAACCCCAGACAGCTACTGCTTATGGGGACCAGGGGCAAAAAGCTTTATCGGGGTGGGAGTGCCGAAGCTGGGTCTTCTGGAGTGAATCACTTCACCAAGCAAATAGTGGGATCTCATTCCACATGGGCAGATATCATAGTTATAAGAGTACTGTGTATTGTTGAACCATGAAATAGGAGATAGGGAGTGTTAGGAAACAAAGCTGAAAAGAGAGGCAGTAGTTAGATCATGATGGTTTTTGTATACAGTGCTACGGAGCTGGGATGTAATAGTTGAATCATTGTTGAAGATTTTCAAGGAGGTTAGTTTACATGGTTATATTTATGTTTTCGAAAGATACCTTTGGCAGAACTTGGGAGTACAAATTACATGGGACAGTATTTGATATAGACAGACTAGTTAAGGGGCTATTGTTTTCCAACATTAAGTTGAATTAATGAGCTATGATAATCACAGAAGAAATAATAGATTAGTAGGAGTGTTCAGGAAATGAGTTATTAAAAAAGGAGCAAGTTAAAGAGCAGGTGTAGCAGAGAGAGTAAGAAAGCTAGAATGACAGGTTAGTAAGTGAAAGAATTATGTGTCAGAATTTGAAAATTTGAGTGGTAACGAATTCTGGGAATTTTCATTAACATTTGAGTCTTTTCTGGTGTGGTCATTGTTTGCATTTTTAATATGATTTTTAATGTATTTTTAATAAAGATGATCAGGATAAGAAGGTGGAAACTGTTATGGTACCTTCAAAAAAACAAGAATCATTACCCCTCCTCCAAGAGACTAAACAAGAAAGTGGATCAGGAAAGAAGAAACTTTCATCAAAGAAGCAGAAGACAGAAAATGGTGAAATGTGTAGATATGTATTTATAAATACTAATTCTAGAGAAGGACACTCTGATAAGGACACTGGAGGCCTCACATGCTCTTTAATTCTCAGCTTAATGTGTACTTAGTAGCTTTAATACTAATGCAAGTCCTGGGTTCTCTTTAGCCTTGTGGCTTCATAGTGCTTTGACAGATGGGCAGGTTATAAGTTTGTAATGAAGTATTTGAAATTTAAATTGAGATAAAATATTTATAAATATTCTCATTCTTAACTTTTAAAAATAATGTAAATAGCATACAAACTCTGTAGAAGAAAATATTCCTGAACTATTTACACTTTTTAATATCACTTAAGGATTATGCTAGAGGACATTAGCTTTATCTGTCATTACTCTGTATTCCCAATTATTTCCTGTGAATATAATTTGCATGTATACAACAGAAGCATCCAATTAAAAGTGATGGTGCAATTTTTATATGTTCAGAATTATATAGGAAAAACTTAGTTATGAAATATATGTAGTTTAAACAGTTTTCAAATACTTTTGGGCTGTATCAACTACCACTAGAAAATAGTAAAATTGGAAAGGGAAAAAATGAAAATCTGTCATTTCCATTAAAAGTATATAACATAGCAAGCAAGCAGGTATAGAAAAATATTACCTCAAAATATTTGATAACATTAAATATTATGTTTTATTAAAAAAATATATATATATGGTTATTTATTTATAGGGGGAGGGAGAGAGAAACATCACTGTGTGGTTGCCTCTCACTCGCCTCAAATGGGGACTTGCCCTGAAACCCAGGCATGTGTTCTGACTGGAAATCAAACCACAGCAGCTCGTTGGTTTGCAGGCTGGTGCTTATTCCACTGAGCCATACCAGCCAGGACTAAACATTATGTTTAAAATAAAAGAATTACACTGTCCAGAAGTTTTTTTTAAAAGGTAGGACTATAGAGAGGTTTCCAAACAGATGTGTAAGTTTGTATGTCTAACCAACAGACATTAGACTTGGTTCACATTCAAAGTTCTTCTCATTAAAATTAGGTACAAAGTAGTGAGCCTGCCTTCCTCCACTTCTAATGTTCTGGAAATTTTAACCAGTTTTTTAGAAGTGCCATAGAAATTAGAGGTATAACTATTAAAAGTGAGAAGATATCTGTAAGTGATGTAACAAATGAAAGGACTTCAATTAAAAATGATCAATTGCAATAAGAATTCAGTAAAGGACCAACGTGAAGTAAAATTTTTTCTTGAGCACTAATTAAATATGAGTGGATTCTTAATTAAAATAGGAGAAAAATGAGAACTAACTAAAATGTAATAGATGTGCAATTTCCAGATACTATTAGATAGGAGTAAGGTTGCAAATTTTTAGGTGATTTAAATGTTCATTGTGAAATACTGAACTAGTATTGTTTTGCTCGGTTAAATGATAAACCAGGATTTTAAAACCAAATTCAGGTTGTACTAGAGATTTGAAAATAATTACATCTATTAAACGTCAGCATGTTTGTTTGCATGTTATTTAATTCACCTATTATAAAAACACTGAGTAATTATAATTTTTTTGAATTTAAATTGCAGCCTTGGTAGATGAACCTCTTATTCAGGCAACTACTTATATTCCTTTGATGGATAATGCAGATTCAAGTCCTGGAGTGGATAAGAGAGAGGTTATTGATCTGATTAAACCTGACCAAGTAGAAGGAATCCAGAAAATGGGGACTAAGAAACTGAAAACGGAAACCGACAAAGGTAATATACAGAATGTGGTAATCTAGTATATTGAAAAAACACGTTTTTGAGTTCTGATGGAGTTGAGTACATTTTCTCATAGAGACGACGAGTTGCAAAATACTAATATATTGAGTTGGCCAGAAAGTTTCCTTTGGTTTATTCTGTAAGGTAGTTCTAGTAGTACTTAGTTGTCTTTAACTTCTTTTGAAACAGTTGTGACAGCTGTTATATCTGTGTGTGTTTAAAAAAAAAAAAATTAAAATTGGTGATTTTTTGTGTTGTAGCCACTTTAATATTGAGGATGGAAGACAATATGTAACATTTTTGGTATATAATGCTTTATTATTTCAAGAAATGTAAAAATGCAACTGAAATGCAAATAAAGATTTGTGCAGTTACGGAGAAGGTGGATTGGGAAGTTTCATGCTGGAGATTTCTTGCTGGACAATGCTCCATGGTTAGGTAGACCAGTTGAAGTTGATAGTGATCAAATCAAGACATTAATTGAGAACAATCAACATTATACCATGCAGTCAATAGCCGACATACTCAAAATATCCAAATCAATAGTTATTGTGAAAATGAACAATGTGCCTTTTATTTTACAGAAAAAGCTAAATAGAATTTTTGGCCAACCCAATAATTAGTAAAGCAGCAGTCCAGTCTTTTTGGCACCAGGGACTGGTTTGACGGAGGACAGTTTTTCCATAGACTGGGAACATGGTGGGGATGGTTTCAGGATGATTCAAGTGCATTACTTTAGTATTATTACAATGTAAGATAAAATGAAATAATTATACAACTCACCATAATGCAGAATCAGTGGGAGTCCTGAGCTTGTTTTCCTGCAACTAGATGGTCCCATCTGGGGGTGATGGGAGACAGTGATTCCTGAGGTGTGTCTTATGTGTCCAATCTACTTTATAATCTCATTTTGGTTGCTGTCCTGCAGAAATTCCTGCTTCACAAAGATAGCATATTGGAAATGGAAGCAGGCTTTTCATTGTTTTTGTGGCAATCTCAGGATATTCTGCCTTGGCTTTAATTCAGAATGTACAGAGATTCAAAGTTGTCTCTAGGCCCTGGCTGATGGCTCAGTGGAAGGGTGCCAGCCTGCGAACCCAGAGGTTGCTGGTTTGATTCCCCAGTCATAGCACATAACCAGGTTGCAAGCCATGTCTCCAGCCAAGTCCATAGCTGGAGGCAGATGAAAGGCAACTGTACATTGATGTTTCTCTTCCTGTCTGCCTCCCTCCCTTCCCCTTTCTCTAAAAATAATAAATAAAATCTTTAAAACAAATGAAAAAACCAAAGTTGCCTCTAACGTATTTTATGGCTATCATCATTTGCGATCTCAAACCAGTTGATCCTCTTCTAGCATAGACAAAGTTAATTTACCTGGCTTACAAATGGGTCGTGATCCATTTCTTCCCAGTTGAGGGGTCTTTTGTGGCTGGGAAGTAGTGCTCAAACTTTTAAAGGGAAAACTGAAATTGGTGATAATGCACCAGCTGGGAGAAAGAAGGCCCTGGCTTAGTCTTTTTCAAAATATCTGCTAATATTTGAAACATATCAAAAAGCCCAGTGTTCATTCATTGCCCCTGTAATTGCAGTTTGGCTTATGAATGCAGCCACTTTATCTGCCAACTTGAACACAGTTGTCATTCTCCTCTGAAGTGACAGATTAAAATCATTGAGCAGGTTGACTATGTCACACAAATAAGCAAGTTTTGTGTCACTGAAATGTGCTGCCAGAGGTGACTTTTTCTAAAAGAAATCTCTGGAGTGGCTCTTATAATTCAGAGAGTTTGGCCAGTGATCTACCTTTAGAAAGCCATCTCACTACTGTGTGTAAGAGGAGGTGTACGCTCTGTGTCCATCTCCTTATAGAGCTGCACGAACAGATATGAGTTAAGAGCATATACTTTAATGTGGTTGATCATTTTAATCACATCCTGCACAATGTTGTTAAGTTTAGGTGTGACATTTTTTGGCTAGACATAAGTTCTCTATGGATGACACAGTACATAGACTCACATTCATAAGTGACCTCTTTGACCTAAGTTGTGAAACCAGAAAGCCGTCCAGTCATAGCAGCCACTCTGTGTATACACCAACACAAAATGACCAGTTCACTGTTCCTGCTATATAATCATTCAGAGATTTGAATAGCTCTGCTGCTGTGGTGTTGGTTGGCAACTAAACATAACACATCCTCACATCCATCTTCCTGAAAAATATATTGCATGAGAACAAGCATTATTCCTTGTTGGTAACATTGGTAGACTTTTTGTCAACCTTGATTACATACCACAGTAACTTATTAACCCTCTTTAACAATTGTGCCTTACTTAGTAGCCTCTGTTGTTTCATTATTTCATCCAGTTTTGGTCCAGGCTGAAAGAGGAACATGTGTCACCTTTTGAACCGCAGCCTCTCCTAAAAGTTCATAACCAGTGTCCTTAGCAGGAGGCAGGGTCAACTCCACCAATAGTAAAGGCTTCTTAGCTTTAGCACTGTGGTTAGCCACTAAGATGATGCTCTCGGTGTAGACACATTTGATGAATTGGTGGCCTTTAGTTCTTTGCTTCTGTTCTTCGTGTTCACATTTTTTTCATTTGAAAAACTCCAGAGGCTTGTCTTTCAATGCAGGGTGTTTGGTCTTCTTGTGGCAAATCAGTTTTGAAGTTTCATGTATTCATTGGATAGCTGGTCACCACATATTCTACAAAGCAGGCTTGCAAAATGTGAATCACTTCTTGCAATTTGAACCTGTAATTTAAGTAGGAATCTTGATATTTTCTTTCAAATGCAGCTTTCTTTTTGTTGGCAGTCTCATCATTTGGTCTTTTCCCCCTTTCAAAGAAGCTCTCCAGTGGTGTTTGTTTTTACTCATTTTGGTTAGGGTTAGCTTTTGGACTTAACAAAACCATGACTGAGACAAGTGTGCAGTGCTGAAAGAGGCACAGACAGAAGTGGTAAATAAAATAATGGGTGGGTCACATGTGAACTAAAGTAAAAGTTGGATTGTGACTTAAAGCCTGTCACCAGATGCAGTGGTTCAATTGAAGTACACCAAGTCATTTGCCATTATAAAGCTTGCCACCAGATGCAGTTCACTGATAGGGTTTAGATGTGTCTGCAAGCAATTGATTTATTATGATCTCTGTGCAGTCAAACCTCTCTGCCAGCGATAATCCGTATTTGCACCCGATCCGCAGTGCTAGCATCACCGCCTCAGCTCCACCTCGGATCATCAGTCATTGCATTCTCATCAGGAGTGCCCAACCTAGATGCCTCGCATGCGCAGTTCACAAGTAAGATTCACACTCCTGTGAGAATCTAACGCTGCTGCTGATCTGATAGGAGGCAGAGCTCAGGCGGTAATGTGAGCAATGGATGGAGGAGAGCAGCTGTAAATACAGATGAAACTTTGCGCACCCACCTCTCGCCTCCTTCTGTGAGGCCCAGTTCCTAATAGGAACTGAGGTTTGGGGATCCCTGTTGTAAAGGATTTATTGGTAGTTTTCTAGTCCAGCCTTTACAGTTTTGTAGAGCTGGACAGTTGCTTTGATTTGCCCAAAACCTCACAGCTGCTGTCTAATGACCTTTTCCCTTTTATAGAGTTGTCTTTTGCAAGATTTGTATGTTGATTAATAACTATCTTTGATTAATATTTTTAATAGACTAATATTTTATAGCAGTTTAATGTTCACAGCAAAGTTGAATGGAAAGAACAGAGTTATCACATGTCCTTTGTCCCCACACTTGTGCACAGTGCCTTTTTAAACATAATGAAGCTGAATTATTAAAAGCCCTGGGCTTTTGGGGTCTAATAAGTGGCAGTTGCTTTTAGGAAGAGTTAAGTTGATACCTAGTAGGAGAGCACTTGCAGAATTGAGGTAGGTGAATGAGATGTTTGCTACACAGATTTCTTAAAATGTCAGGAGTGCTTGTATGTATGTATTTGATCTTTAAAAAATCAGATTTCCTTTTAATATCTTCAAGCTTATTTTGTCATCTGTAAAGTTTGAATTATATGTTCTGAGTATTAAGGTTAAGTGAGAATATTTGTGAACATTTCTGGTAATAGATACTGGCATGTATTAGGCATTTGAATGATTTTTTATTTTTAAAGTAATGTATATTAGCACTAGTATTCTACAGTTTGAACAAATTTTCAGTTAATGTAATTATTCCATATTACATTAAAGATGATACTTTTTTCTCTCTTGACTAGAGTGCTTATTTTTGTTGACCTGCAATGTAAGTCTGTTTTGTCTTGGTTACTGTTTTCTGGGCTACGAATTCTTGATGCTTATCTTTGCTAAAGTTATTTTGTCTCTTAAATGCCAACTGTTTTTTGTATTTTTTAAAGAAAATGCTGAAATGAAATTTAAAGATTTTCTCCTGTCCTTGAAGACGATGATATTTTCTGAAGATGAGGCCCTGTGTGTTGTTGACCTGTTAAAGGAGAAGTCCGGTGTGATACAGGAGGCTTTAAAGAAGGTGAGCGTAGTTTTCGTTATGGGTGTATGTGGGAGCAATGACTATAAGTTACCCAAGCAAGACTTGGGCTAGAGCAATAAGTTATCATCTACTTCATCCTTCATACCCCAGAGCATACTGGCACATTTAAATGTTCCAGAATGCATTTGGAAATTATTTCGTATACCCATACTAATTATTACACTTACTTAGTTGAGTCAAGTGTCTTTAATCATTTAATGTTTTGACAAAAACAAATTGCTTATAAATAAGACGATCTATTTCACTTTGCAGTCTTTTGGCTCTTAGCTAAGTTGTACCTTTCTATCCTCTGATTGGAAGTATTGAAAGCAAGGTCAGGTGATATCTGGATAGCATATTTGGAATGTTTTTGTATCTGAAGGCAATACCATTCAAAGAACCTGGGAATCCGTTGTTTGTGTGTGTGTGTGTGTGTGTGTGTAATATTACCCTTGTAAAATAAATTATTTTGATAGTAGAATCATTGCTATGATTAAAATTTGTAAAAGAAAAATATTTTTTGGCCCTGGCTGGTGGCACAGTGGATAAGGTGCTGGCCTGCAAACCCAAAGGTCGCTGGTTTGATTCCCAGGCAGGGCAACATAACCAGGTTGTAAGCCAGGTCTCCAGCCAGCTCTGTAGCTGGAGGCAGGTGAAAGGCAACCATACATTGATGTCTCTCTCCCTCTCTGCCTCTCTCCCATCCCCTCTCTCTGAAAAATAATATTTTAAAAAAAAGAAAAATATTTTTTAGAGTTAATTTCTCGTGAGTCATGCTCATTGTAATATATGTGCTATGTCATACTGGGGAAAGTGACAAGTTTTCAAATATTACTTGTGTAACATAAGATGATACAGTATCTGGTATTCATTATTGGATGGTGGCCTTAATTGCTCTTAACACACACACACATGCACACACCCATACCCACCTACCCACCCCAACTGGTTATCTCCTTTAAAACATTGAGTGGCTTACATATTTTCTTAAAGATTCCCACCCCCACCCCCAGTTCAAGCCATCACCTCTTACCTGGTTACCTTCAGTAGTTTCCTAGATGATATCTCTGCTTTCCGTCTTTGCCCTCTAATTTATTTTTTCTGTATAACTTCAAGGTCACCTTTAAGAGGTGACTAAAATTACTGCTTTAAGTGCCCTTTGGTGCCTTTCTCCTTGTACTTAGAATATAATCAAATTCCTTAGCAGGTTTATACCTATCTCTCTGTATAAGTGTCCTCATCCTTTCACCACATTTCACCCATTCTAGGTCTTTTCTGGTTCGTCTAGAGCATACCAAGCCTTTTCTTCTGTTTGGACGGTGTGGTTGTCCCCTGCACCCCTTCAGTTTCCTCCCTTGGCTAATTCCTCTTTCAAGTCTCTATTTAAAAATCCTTTCTCATATAAAGCTGATTTGACTTCTCAGTCTAAATTGTTCTCCCTGCTTTTGTTTCTCATAACTACCTGGACTATATTGCCATAATATTTATTGTAGCATTTTAAGTCTGTCCATACTTGCAAGTATCTTGACAATGTGTTTTATCAATCTGTGGCATTTTATAGTATATATGCCTGTTGGACAGTTCATGTGGTTCCAGCAATGGCCTAGAGTAAACGAGGTATTTGAGGGTAATCAGATAAGTGTGGTAACTCAGGTTATTTTGTTACAAAGAATGTTACTGAAATTCTTAATTGAAGAATTTTGTCATTTTATGTACTTTATTTTAATTGGGTAAGTATATAAAAAAAGAGTAGTCATTTTGTTATCTGAGATAGCTTTGAACTTTTGTGATGGGTGGGAAATCAAACTTCCTTTGATAGGTGTTTTAGGTTGGCCAAGGACGAATTGGGGACTGTTAAAGATAGCATTTTGAAATGGAGTATTTTGAAAACTTAACATTTTTTCTCTTTCCTTGGAACATTGAACTCTAGACTAAAATCTTCCTGTTCTGGGTCTGTCATGGAGTGGTTCTGTTCTCATCAGAAGGGACTAAGTGTCCTATAGGTCCCCTATATTTGAGAAAGACTAGGTAAATTTAATTTATCCCTTTTTCTATCAGAGAAACTGTGTCTTGGTCAGGCCTTTAATATATTTTAAGGTCCCAGATGTAAATGAATCTACAATCTAATAAAGACCATTTGAGAAAAGGGGGGAAAAACATGTAGGTGCACCAAGCATAGGCAAAGGATAGGGATTGAGAAGGTGGAGGACTATTGCAAACTAATTGTATGTGGTAGCTAAAGAAGAGTCTAGAATGAATTTTTGTTTTTACTCTTGAGTAACTGAATAGATTGTGGTGACAGTGGTATTTTTGAACACTTTGCAAACGAAGAAAGAGGATTTTGAAAAATTTTAGGAAGTTGTTTTAGGTTCCTTTGGGTCATTTAAGTGCATATAATCACTTTATAGTTGAATATATGTATGTTTCTCTGAAGTTGAAAAAAGATTGCAATGTGAGTGATTTAGGCAAGTAATCTGCTATCACCAGTACATATGGTGGATACATATTAGATCAAAGAGGACGTGGAGAGTGATAAGAGAGTTAAAGAAGGAACCCTGAGAAACATTAACATTTAAAGGGCAGGGAAAGCTACCATAGAGCAGGAGGAGGAGAGATACCAGAAGACTGTGGAATCATGACACTTTGAGATGGTTGAGACTTCAGGAGGTAGGAAACAGTTAACAATGACATGCATAAGAGAGATCAATTAGGATAAGGATTGAAAAACTAAAGTTGATACTCTCATTGAAAACAGTTTCATTGGAGTATTAGATTGTGAGTAAGTCACAAATGATTAGGAAAGGAGACAGTAATAAACGTAGATTGCAAGGGGGAAATAGGGTAAAAGCTAGAGGGTTTTGCATAGTTAGGAAATATTACGTTGTTTGTGTTGTGTTTAAGCTACAAGACACGTGTGCTTTATATTTAGAGTGTAGGTTAAAATCCTGGGCTCTGGATTTACATTTCTTGCATTCACATCTGGATTTTGCCATGTTGAGCTTTGTGGCCTTAGATAGGTTACGCAACTTCAGTGCCTCAGTTTTTTCCATCTCTGGAATGGGAGTGCTAATCAGGTTTTGAGAATTAAATGAGACAATACATAGTAGGTTCTTAGAGTTCCTAGCATGCAGCAATTGCTCAAAAATGTTAACTGTTAATGTGATTATTGTAAGAAAAAATTTAAGATTTATTTGATTATTTTAGTTGATTATTAACTTTTTAGAGTTGGTCTTTAAATATATTCGCCTCAGTTCTGTGATTTATCAACTTTAAATTACTATTTTGGCCTCATGCTACATAATAGGAAGAAGTCTGCTTACTTAAAATATTTTCCTACCTTTGCTCTTTCTTCCTTCTCAGATTTTGTTAAGTATAGCATTTGCTTACTAGGTACTTTTAATATTTAATGCTTCTTTTTTTACTATAATTTTCATGTTTGTAAAACAAAACTTCTACAGTTTAAGGTGGGTTCAAAGCTTGATACCAGTTCTTTCACCAAAGCTTCTATCTTCATCTCTTGGTTGGCTGAAGATCTTTAAGAAGAGCTTATAAAAACTATTTCCTAAATTCTGGCAAAGTAAAATGCTTCCTCGTTGAGCTCTGGCTTGTGACACAGTGGATAAGGCGCTGGCCTGCAAACCCAAAGGTCGCCGATTTGATTCCTAGCCAGGACACATGACCAGGTTGCAAGCCAGGTCTCCAGCCAGGATTGTAGCTGGAGGCTGGTGAAAGGCAACCATACATTGATGCTTCTCTCCCTTTCTGCCTCTCTCCTTTCCCCCCTCCCTAAAAGTAGTAAGTAAAATCTTAACCAAAAAAAAGTGCTTCCTTATTGTCTTTGTACTTGAATGATAATTTCATGGGAGATGTTTCTGGATTTCACTTTCTTAGAGAAATTTTTGTACTTGCTTTGCTGTTGTCTACATTCATAGTGCTGGATATAGGTCTGAGACCATCCTGAATTTTGCGCTCTTCTTATGTATTTTTGTCAAACTACACTCACAATAAAAACATCTTTTGAGCAGTCAACAAAGTGTTTTTTTATTGGGCCTTTCCACTGTCCACCCTACTGTACATACATCAAGAAATTGAGGTTCTTTAAAGTTTAGCAGTAATTTTACTATTCTGTGTTTTTACATTGACTCCTGTATTAATATTACTTGGGATAAAGCATGTCTTTTCAATAATGATATTCACTGTTCCTTAAAATAATTGGGATAATGGGTATCAATTAAGCATATGTTGGATCTTCTTGTTTCTTGTCCTTTTCTTTCATATTTTAGTCCAAAAAATAAAACTTTTGGTTTATTTATGCTTTTTAAAAAATTCATTTCACCCTGTACTGTGTATCTCTTTGCAGTCTTCTGTTTGTTGCTTCTGTTTGGATATTTCTGAGATGGTGTTACTTCTACTTTGGGTTTGCCATCTCATATTTTTCTCATTCTGTGATCTTAACCGTTTCCCTGAGCTCTTTCTGTGAGCTCTGTTCTTTGCTCTTGTTTTTCCAGAAATGATTGCTATGTTAGATTTTTAAAAATCATGGTGACATTTTTTTAAATTAGAGTTTTTATCTGCCTTTTACCAATCTTTTTCTGATGATTTTTCTTAGCTTACCATTTGGTTTTTATTTTCTTTTTCTTCCTTTGTCTTGCACAGACCCTGTTTTATTTATTTTTTTGATCAGTACCCCTCCTCTATTGAGGGGTATTCCCCTTGGATCAACTCTGTGCCTGGAGATTAATAATGAAAGACCAAGGCTAACTGATGAGAGCTCTGAATCCTAACCATTAGACCACCAGGGAGTGGCAAACAAGGCTAACTGGTATTCTTGTAGGGCTGTGTATGTGATTGAGTTCTTCAGCATTTCTTCCCTCCCCAGTAAAAGCTTCACTATAGTTTCAGTAGAGTATTGCTGTAGCATATGCCTCATTGAGTAGCTGTTCTGAGTAAAGTCTGTATGATTTCTTCATTTTTATTTATTTTGCTTCTTGAGACCTTCTTCCAAGAAAACTCCTACCTTCTATCTTTGCATTTGTTCTTGATGTCGAGTTGGGGATTGTTGGTTTTACTTTTCCGGATATGCCTGTTAGCTTCAGAGAACTATGTACTCATGGCACCTCTGTAGTTTTGGTTATATTCTGACAGGGTTGTCAAGCACCTGTGTTTGATTTCCACTACTTTCGGCATTCTCTCCTGATACTGTACTTTGATGTTACAGGTGACTATTTCATTTTGGTTTAATTTGCATTTTGGTTTTATATTGTTCTTTTGATCTTTGAGGAGAAAGGGGGAGATTGCTATCTTGACTCAGGGTTTAAACTGGAAGACCTGTACGTTTTTGTAAAAATCTATTTTTTGATTAGTACCCTATTATATGCATCGGAATATACTATAATGATAGTGTCTTTTCTGAATGCTATTTTACTGATAAGTAGTTGGCAGTCATTCTGCTTTATATGTGATAGTAAACTTTGCATTGGCTTAAGAACACTTGATACTAAATACTTTGTAAGTTTCATTAGCCTGTGTTAATTACTAATACTGTGTTGATTTCTCAATTGTAGTCAAGTAAAGGGGAGTTGACTGCACTTGTACATCAGCTTCAAGAAAAAGACAAATTACTTGCTGCTGTGAAGGAAGATGCTGCTGCTATGAAGGATCGGTGTAAGCATTTAACCCAGGTGAAGACATTCTTGTATTTAAATGATACACTTTCTGAATCAGAGAAGCAATGACGAATTTTAGAAATTGTTCATAATTTCTGAGTAAAATATTTGTATAAATAATACCCAGTAAAAGTCATTTTCTTGAAGTTTTGGTGGTGGTGGTGGTGGTGTCTTACTCCTTTGTGTTTAGAGCCTATAGTTGAATTATGAATTTAAAACAAAAGTACTTCTAGATATCCTAATTTCAGAATAACAGAAGCATTTGGATATTTGAAACATTGTTCAATTTGATCTGACTTAGAATTATTCTCTGTAGTAGCACTTAGAATTATTCTCTGTAGAAGCACAAAACTCAGTGTGATGTTGTTTAAATCCAATTTATAGGGGAAAGTAAGAGTATTATACAGATATTTATTAATGAAGTTTTTATGATAAATACTTATAATTTTTAATCATTGGAGTTCTTCAAGCCCTGAAAATATTACTCTGAGAGGTAAAGAAGGACCTTTAAAAACTCATGTATAAACCATATCAACCAATATAAACTTTCAGTTATAAAATTAAGCCCTGGGATCTATGGTGCAGCATGATGACTATAGTTAATAATACTGTATTATGTGTTTGAAACTTCCTAGGAGAGTAGATCTCAAAAGTTCTCCCAAAAGCTCTCATCAGAAGAAAAGAATTTCTAACTGTGTAGGTTTATTTTTTGATATATACAATTATTGAGTCATTGTGTTGTACAATAATATAATGTTCTTTGTCAATTGAATCTCAAAAAGAATCATGTAGACTGTGAACATAATTGACATTCTATAGAAATTTATTGTCTCATTCCTCCTGAAGTACTTATTTCTCTTTTTTAGGAATTAAATACAGTAAATTAAATGAGGTTTATATCTCCATCACTCACATTGGCACTTCATGACATTATGAGACTATCTCATTTGAATATAAAGTCCTTTGTGTGTATTTGAAGTAAATAAATATAAATCATTGGAAAAACTTGGTCAGATTAAGATTAATCAGAGTGGTTACTAAAGTAAGCATGTTTCTTTGAGATTAGAAACTTTAATTTTATGTTGCTATAGTTTTCTGACTTTTTAAACAACATTTTTTATTGATTATATTGTTATAGTTGTCCCAGTGTTTCCCCCTTTACCCTTTTCTACCTGGTAGCCCCTTCCCTCCAGCAGTCTCACTTCACATAGTTCATGTGCATTTATGTTCTTTAGC
Organism: Noctilio leporinus; assembly: GCA_004026585.1. Lineage (NCBI taxonomy): Eukaryota > Metazoa > Chordata > Mammalia > Chiroptera > Noctilionidae > Noctilio > Noctilio leporinus. The sequence goes on along the minus strand of PVIW01009144.1, from coordinate 13,289 downwards.
TTCTCCTTTTCCTATACTATTTTTAACATTCCCATGGCTATTTTATTCCTACCAATTATGCTTCTTAATCCTGCACCATTTCTCCCTTTCTCCCTCTTCCCCCTCCCAGCTGATAACCCTCAAAATGATCTTCTTACTTATTGTTTGTTCTTGTTCTGGTTGTTTGCTTAGTTGTTTAGATTCAATTGTTGAAAGTTGTGAGTTTGTCATTTTACTGTTTATAGTTTTGATCTTCTTTTTCTTAAATAAGTCCCTTAACTGTTTTCTGTAATAATGGTTTGGTGATGATGAATTCCTTTAGCTTCATCTTGTCTGGGAAGTACTTTATTTGCCCTTCCATTCTGAATGACAGCTTTGCTGGATAGAGTAATCTTGGTTGTGGGTCCTTGCTTTTCATCACTTTGAATACTTGGTAGCCCCTTCTTGCCTGCAAAGTTTCTTTTGAGAAATCAGCTGATAGTCTTATGGGAACTCCTTTGTAGATAACTCTCTGCTTTTCTCTTGATGCTTTTAAGAGTTTCTCTTTAAGCCCTGGCCGATGGCTCAGTGGATAGGTGCCAACCTGCAAACCCAAAGGCTGCTGATTCAATTCCCAGGCAGGGCATGTAACCAGGTTGTAAGCCGGATCTCCAGGCAGGTCTGAAGGTGGAGGCAACCATACTTTGATGATTCTCTCCCTCTCTGCCTCTCTCCCTTTCTCTCTAAAAATAATAAAATCTTAAAAAGTCTCTTTATCTTTAAACCTTGGCATTTTAATTATGATGTGCCTTGGTGTGGTCCTCCTTGGACCCAACTTATTTATGACTCTTATCTTTCCTGGATGTGTATGTTTTATTTCTTTCACCAAATTAGGGAAGTTTTCTTTCATTAATTTTTCAAATAAGTTTCCAATTTCTTTCTATACCTCTTCTGCTTCTGGCAACCCTACCCTATGATTTGAATGTTGGTATGATTAAAGTTATCCCAGAGTGACTTAATCCTCTCCTCATTTTTTTTTTTTTATTCTTGTTTTTTCTTTCTGTTCCAGGTGAAAGTTTATTTCTTCCTTTGGTTCCAAATCCTTGATTTGAATCCCAGCTCTCTTCCCATCACTGTTGGTTTCCTCTGGGTGTGTGTGTGTGTGTGTGCTTACTTCATTTTTTATAACCTTCACTCCTTTTTTATTTTGTGGCCATACCCAATCATTTCTCTAAGCATCCTGATCATCAGTGTTTTGAATTCTGCATCTGATTGGTTGACTCTCTCTGTTTCATTTAGTTCTTTTTCTGGGGTTTTGTTCTTTTCATTGGGGCCATATTTTTTTGCCTCCTCAATTTGGCAGCCTCGCTGTGTTTGTTTCTATGTGTTGGGTACAGATGCTTTGACCTCATATCCTGGTAGTGTAGCCTAATGTAGTAGGTATCCTGTAGGGTCCAGTGCCACAGCCTCCCCTTTATCACCCAAGCTGGGTACATCCTCCTCTTGTAGTTGAGCTTGGTTGCTATTGGCAGATCAATGAGATGGATTTACCTGAGCCATTCAGCTTCAAAGACTGGCTTGATTGTTGATCACCAACTTCCTTCTTCTTTGGAGAAGCAGCTGTGCAGAGGCAGGATGGTGGTGCTCTCATGTGGTCTGTAGCTGTCCACTGGATGCACTGGCTCTGGGGTTTCCTGGGTGATTAGGCCAATGTCAGCTCCCACCTGTGTTTTGCAGGGACCACCCTGCCTGAGCTACACAACAGTCTGAGATGTCTGTTGCTTATGCTGGGCTTGGAGAGTCCTGGGCGAATCTTTTTTTTTTTAAGATTTTATTAATTATTTTTAGAGAGAGGGGAAAGGAGAGAGTCAGAGAAACATCAATGTATGGCTGCGTTTTACCTGCCTCAAGCTATGGATATGGCTGGAGACCTGGCTTATAACCTGATTATGTGCCCTGGCTGGGAATCGAACCAGTGACCTTCGCATTCACAGGCTGGCGCTTTATCCACTGTGCCACCAGCCGGAGCCAAGCTGTGAATCTTAAGCTGGCTGCTGGTAGTGCCAGGTGGGCCCAAAGTTGGGTGGGATTGAGTCTCTGGAGATTTCCAAGGTGGGTAACACAGAGTTATCAGGTTGATGGAGCCTCAGATTGGCACTAGTTTGCCTGCTTTGTGATGGGAGGGTTTAGAAAAGGGACAAAGACCCCTCTTCACCTTATGCCAGACATTTCAGTTTCTCTGTACATATGTTGGTGCCTTTCAGGCTGCTATCTTAGTGCTGGAGCTCAGAGGGAGTGAGGCTGAGTAGATGAGTCTGTGTGTGGGTTCTTTAAGAGGAACTGCTTAGGGCTGCAGCAGTTTCCTCCACTGACTCAATCCCTGCTGGTTTTTGCAGCCAGAAGCTATGGGGACTTAACATTCCTGACACTGGAACCCTGAGCTGGGGGGCCTGGTGAGGGACTAGAACTCCTTGCTCCTGAGATATCCCTTCTGAATTTTTATTCATCACATGTGGGTGAGGGACCAGTCCTTTCTGTATTTGCACCCCTCCTACCCATCTCAGTGGATGTGGTTTCATTAATTCTATAGTTATCAGATTTCCATTCAATTTGATTTTTGATGGCTCTGGTTGATGGTTATTCTATAATTTAGTTGTAATTGTGATGTGATTGTCTGAAGACATGAGTTATGTCTGCCTATGCTGCCATCTTCCCAGTGCTGGAACCTTGGGCTGTGGGTCTAGCCTCGGCTGGGATTGCTTGCTCCCAGGGTACCTGGCTCACAACCCAGGCATGTACCCTGACTGAGAATCAAATTGGTGACCCTTTGGTTCGCAGACTGATATTTCATCCAGTGAGCCACACCAACCAGGGCTGTTACTTGTTTTTTGAGGTCTGGTTGTAATTCTTTCTATGGTTGCACTAGGAGATGAATCATGTTTACCTGTACTCCCATCTTGATTGAAAGTCAGTTTTCTGACACTATTTTAAAAATATAAAAAGATGACCATTAATACTTTTTGGTAATTCATTGAACTGTATACTTAAGATGTGTATACTTTTTCCTACATTCATTATATAGGTTAAGTATAGCAGTTTGTGAATCTAAATGAATGAACTCTTATAGGCAGCCATAAATCTTAAATTTTGTCAGTTTCTTTAGCAGGGAGCATGGGCTGATCATACCTGCATATAATTTTAAAGTTCCTTGGCTTTCTTTTACTTCGATAATTAATATTTGTTCTAGAAGCTTGTAATTCTTGCAACACAAATGAAATTACCCTTGTAAGAATTGACTTGGGAAGATAATAAACCTTTACTTTTCCCTTATTCCAAACTTCCATTCTGTTGTAAACATATCTTGTCCTTAATCTCTTTCTCTAGAAAAGATACCTTTTTCCCCCTCTTATATGCTATTTTTTTCAGGCCTTATTGTTTGTATCCTAAAAGAGAGCTATTACCTACAAACTACAGAGGATTAATTGTTCTGCTTTTAAAATGTTCATTCATACCAAGTTAGAAGGTAGGATTTTTTTCCAGGTTCAACTCTTAACTCTTAGACCAGAAAATCCATTTGCAGTATGAGTAAACAGAACAGCAGTGTTTATGAGGGGAATTGGTGTAAAGGGATGATAAGATGCAGAAGACAATGGTTTTTTAAAACATTTCACCTTGCTTTTTAAGTAAGTACCTAACTTCAGAATTTATGATTATTTTACTGACATTATTTTTGCTGATGTTCAAAAGGTTTTATTATAGTCTTACGTATTTATTTTTAAATAAGTTTTTCATAATTTGTTTTCTGGTCTACTCTTCTAGGAAATGATGACAGAGAAAGAAAGAAGCAATGTGGTTATAGCAAGGATGAAAGATCGGATTGGAACATTAGAAAAGGAACATAATGTATTTCAGAACAAAATGCATGTCAGTTATCAAGAGGCTCAACAGATGCAGATGAAGGTATCTTTTCGTTCTGTGAAAACAAATTGAAATGTTTGCATTCATTTAATTAGCAAACTTTGTTTTTAAAGAATATTATTTTGAATATTTTCTTTTTATTGATTATGCTGTTATATTTGTCCCAATTTCTCTTCCCATTGCTCCCCTCCACCCAGTACCTTCCTCCCTATAGCAACCCCATCCTTTAGTTCATGTCCATTGGTTATGCATGTGAGTTCTTTGGCTTTACCTTTTCCTGTACTATTCTTACATCTCCCTGTCTATTCTGCACCCACTTACTATACATCTTAGTCCTGGTGCCTTTCTCCTCTTATTCCCCTTCCCCATCCTGGTTGACACCACTCCACATGTTCCCCATATCTTTGATTCTGTTCCTTCTGTGATTGTCTGCTTAGTTTTTGTTTTTATTTTTTAGATTGTTGTTGATAGTTGTGAGTTTGTTGTCTTTTTAATGTTCATAATTTTGGTCCTCTTTTTCTGAAGTCCCTAATATGGCTTGGTGATGATGAACTCCTTTAGCTTTACCTTGTTTGGGAAGCATTTTATCTGACCTTCCATTCTGAATGACAGCTTTGCTGGATAGAGTAATCTTAGTTGTAGATCTTTGCTTTTCATCACTTTGACTACTTCTTGCCAAACCTGTCTTGCCTGCAAAGTTTCTTTTGAGAAGTCAGCTGATAATTTTATAGGAACCTCTTGGTAGGTAACTTTTCTTTTTTTCTTTTGCTGCTTTTAAGATTCTCTTTATCTCTAACCTTTGGCATTTGAATTATGATGTGTCTTGGTATAGTCCTCCTTGGGTCGGGCTTATTTGGGAGACTCTGCTTCCTGGACTTGTACGTTTATTTCCTTTACCAAATCAGGGAAGCTTTTCAGTTTCTTGCTGTTCCTTTTCTCCTTCTGGCATCGCTGTGCTTCGGATATTGGGACGTTTTAAGTTGTCCTAGGAGTTTCTATGCCTCTCCTCATTTTTGACAGTTCTTGTTTCCTCTTTCTGTAATGGTTGATTATTTCTTTCTTATGTTCCAAATCATTGATTTGCACCCTGGTTTCCTTCCCATCACCCTTGGTTTCATGTGGAGTTTCCTTTGTTTCACATAGTCTAGCCTTCATGTCTTCTTTTCTGCGTTTGCTGCATTTAAGCACATCTGTCACATCTATGATCATCTTAATGACTAGTGTTTTGAACTCTGTGTTTGTTAGGTTGGCTATCTCCTTGGCTGTTAGGTTGGCTGTCTCTTCATTGCTCAGTTCTCCTACTGGCACCTTGATCTGCTCCCTCTTTTGGACTATACTCTTCTGTCCCCTCAGCTTGATCGCTTTCTACATTTGCCTCTGTGTCTTAGGTAGTTCTGTCACACTTGTTATGTTGTAAGGGGTGGAGCCTCAAAAATTTGTCAGTGCTCGGCTGTCAGGTTCACTCTTGTTGGGTGCGAGACCACCAAGTGATGGTAGTAGGGAGGGCCCTATCCTGGGGGTGAAGAAGAACTTGCTCAGAGCCTTTAGGAGGTTTTGCATGCTTTACTGCAGTAGCAAGCTAACGAGCACATGCCACCCAAACCCCCACTGGTTTTCACATCAGAAGCAGCATACCTGTCTTTTTCCCAGCTCTGAAACTGCATGGTCTGGCTCTAAGATTGCTTGCTAGGTTTAAATGTATGATTGTGCTTTTCACTGTGACCTCAGTCCCTGTGCAGTGGCTACCACTTTCTTCCCTGGCTCCGCCCTTCCTTCCTTCCTCCCTGTCTGGTTGAGTGTTTCTTCTTTGTTTGTTGCACTTTCATGTAGTTCCATTTTCTGAAATTTCTGCATTGCTTTATTTAGTTTTGAAGTAGTTGTAAATTTCTTCTAATTGTGAAGGAGGCATAGCATATCTAGCTATGCCTCCATCTTGACCAGACAAAAATACCTATTTTATTTATTTTTAGAGAGAGGGGAAGAAAGGGGCAGAGAAAGAGAAGGAGAGAAATATTGATCAGTTGTCTTACATGCACCCAAATGGGGACCTGGCTCGCAACCCAGGTATGTGCTCTGACTAGGTATTGAACCAGCGCCATTTTGGTTCATAGGCTGGCACTTAATCCCCTGAGTCACACCAGTCAGGGTTAATTAGAAAACTTTAAAGTGTTAAATATGTGCAGGACCCTGTGCTGGACCATGGTACAATGGCTAGTTAAACTGACTGTCTTGTTAAGTATAAAACTTTTCTAAATGGGGGTGAGGTAGGGAGGGGTTAGAAGCTGACAAATAAATCATTACAGTAGTGGTGTAAGCATTGGGTACTTTGAAACAGTGCAGATAGGAGATGGAGAAGAGGAGTGATAGGGAAGGCTTGTTAGAAATGATAGGCAGACTGTTGAATTTTTTTAAACAATTAGGTATTGTCAGGAAAGAGAATGGAAGAGTCGCACCGAGTATAAGAGGTTTTTACTGGTAGTCCTGTCCCTAGAGATGATGTTTTATTGGTTCTATTTGGGGCCTAGGATTGAGCTTTTTAATGAGTGTACCTCAAGTCTTACAGGTTGTGTAGAGTTAACAATTTGTAAGAAATTCGGTAAGACTTGAGGTATTTGGGAATCAGGGCTGCAATGTAGAAAAGATCTAGAGAAGTAAATAGAGGTCATGTCTTAACGGGCCTTATGTAATTCAAGACTGGGGAGCCAGTGAAATTTAAGCTACCCAGCAATGTGATTATGTTTGTATTTTTGAATTATTACTCTGACAGCATTGTGGAAAATGGAACAAAGAATAGACCTTTTGGAAGATTTATGCAGGAATATTAATATAAAGGCCTGAAGTCAGATATTGACATGAGAAGATGATTTTGAGTGATTCAAGAAGAATTAGTAGATAGGGCTTGGTGATAGAGCAGAGGAGCGAGAATAATGAAGAATAACGCTTAAGGTTTTGGTTCTGTCTTTTGTTCTGACTTTCACCTTTCTCCTAGTATTTCTGAAGGTTCATTTCTTACTGTCAGTCTTTTTTTTGTATCATCCATTTTCATAATTTGTTAGGTCTGGCCCAGTTATTCTTGTTTCCTTCCTTTCATATTCCTTTTCCTTTTCTTCCTTCCTTCCACCCATCCATCCATTATTACTGATAGTTCTTTGGAGAACATGTTTTGGCTCTGCTTATCAAGTGGGCTTATAATACTCTCATTAATTGAACTTTCTGGAACAGGAAATTTTTTGAAATTACTTCCATTGCTGGCTGATGCTTCACTTTGGAAGCTCTTGTCACCACCTCAAATTTAACATATGTCTAAAATTAATCTCCTACTTTTGATCAGGTTTTTATTTTCTAATATTTTGAGGTATTATTATTACTACATTTCAATCCTTTGACTTTTTCTCCCTTATCCAATCTATAATTTGTTCTGAAACATTAAAGTTACTTTATTTCTAACTACCCTTGCATTTAATTCCTAGACATTCCTTTAGTTTATTATTTCATACTAACATAACTATAGCACCTTCTTAATAGGTTTCATTTCCATTCTGACGTGGTTAGTGTCAGATTAGTTTGTAAAATACTATTTTGATCACATTGTTAGTCTGATGAGAAATTTAAATTTTTTTTAAATTTTAAAATTTTTATTATTTTTTAAAGATTTTATTTATTATTTCCAGAAAGAGAGGAAGGGAGAGAGGAAAGAGGGAGAGAAACAGAGAAACATTAATATATGGTTGCCTTTCACCTGCCTCCAGCCATGGACCTGGCTGGAGACCTGGCTTACAACCTGGTTATGTGCCCTGGCTGGGAATTGAACCAATGACCCTTGGGTTCTCAAGCTGGTGCCTTATCCACTGTGCTACCAGCCAGGGCTTCTGCTGAGAAATTCTAAGTTAGTTTTAACTGCTATCAAAGTCCAAATATTTCCCATGGAATTACAGGAAAGTAGAAAAGAAGTGAATGACTATTGTCGGGGTTTACCCCATCCACTGCTGCTTTTATGCTTTCATTTGGCCCAATCCTCCATCTTCCCAACCCCCAGGAATTTGAAATATTTTTCCCCCGTAAATCATGCTATTGAAGAACTGATTTTTCCAGCCTCATATGATTGATATTTTCTTCTTAATTCCTCCTTACTATTCACTTGAAAATTAGCCTGGTAGTTGTAGTAACATCTTTAATTGAGGGTGAAAGGTATTAAAGTGACCCATTATTTTTATTTTTTACTTGATTGCCTATAGAGGCCATGATATATAGATTCAATATGATAAATTCTTAGAAAAATAGAAACATTATACTTTAATTTCATTTAATTGAATAGACTTAAATGTTGAGATTTAAAAATTAAGATTATTTCACATTTTAAAGTAAGATATATCCTTGTAGAGATATTAAAAATAGTGTTCTTTATCTTTTGATTCTGTAATTGTGAAAAAAAAAGAGGCCAGACTATTTTAGCAAATATATTTTTGTGTATTTGTAATGAATTTGCCATCTTTTTGATTATAGCTCAACTTGTAATTTAACATAATTATATTGAACATAATTTAAATTTTAAAAGCTTAATAACTTAAACCTTTTAAAAATTTTGCTGACAAAATTGATACAGGATCAAAGAAGTTCTAAATCATTAGTTCTGAAACAACTTCTCTGTGTATTTATTTTGCATTTCAAATATGTGATCATGGTATCTCCCCTGCTAGGTAAGTATGCATTTCAAAAATGATAGCACTAGCATCTACTTGCGTTCTTGAATTCTGTCACAGATGGCATTCGTTTTGCATCCTTCATTATCAAAATGTAATTTATCCTTTAAATTTGTTTATACTTAAGGATGGTGCAGATTTCATTCTCATGATGCTTTTTACCTGCTTATCATAATAAAGTACCTTTTTAAAGTTAGCTTTGAGCCCTGGCTTGTGGCACAGTGGATAGGCACTGGCCTGTGAGCCCAAAAGTCGCTGGTTCAATTCCTAGCCAGGGCACATAACCAGGTTGCAAGCCAGGTCTCCTTGGACCAAACTGGAATTACTGATAAATGAATTTAATAAAGTAGCAGGTACAAAATAAATACCCAGAAATCAGTTCCATAATTTTATTCACCAATAATGAACTATCAGAAAGAGAAACAAAGAAAATAAGACCTGTACTCAGAAAATTATAAGACCTGGTCCGTAGCTGGGGGGCAGGTGAGAGGCAACCATACATTTATGTTTCTCTCCCTCTCTGGCTCTTTCCCTTTCCCTCTCTCTAAAAATAATAAATAAAATCTTTAAAACTAAATAAAAATAAAAGTTAGCTTTGATAGTCATTGTTTTCTAAATCTTACGTTTGTAAAATAATTTTAGTTCCAGCAAGTTCGTGAGCAGATGGAAGCAGAGATAGCTCACTTGAAGCAGGAAAATGGCATACTGAGAGATGCTGTCAGCAACACTACAAACCAACTAGAAAGCAAGTATGTTTCCAGATGCATTAATTTTAATTGAGTGTCAGTATTTTCTAGAATCATCAAAATGATGTTTGATAGTGATCGGTTAGATGTTTGTTTTTCACATTTGCTTCTAGAATGAGTTAATTTTCTTTCTTTTTCTGTTTAGAATGAGTTAATTTTCTTAAAATAATTCTCTCGCTATGTGAAGAACCTCTTTAGCTGAACTAGATGATAAATGTATTCCATGACTGAATCTACAAGTTTAAAACCATATATCCAATCTAATGTTAGTTCTCAAATTTGATTATTCTGAAGAGCATTTAGCACATTAGTTAGAAAGCCTATTTTTGAGTCCAGTTCCTAAAAGATTATGATTCAGTGGCTCTGAGGTGGAGCCTAGGATTGTGCATATTAAGACACATTCCTGGGGAGATCCAAGATGGTGGCAGATTAGCTGGAAGCTACACTCACCTTCTTGGACCAAGCTGGAATTACTGATAAATGAATTTAATAAAGTAGCAGGTACAAAATAAATACCCAGAAATCAGTTCCATAATTTTATTCACCAATAATGAACTATCAGAGAAACTAAGAAAATAAGACCTGTACTCAGAAAATTATGTCACCAAAGAAAGAAATTGGATATGATACAAATAATTGGAAGTATACACTATGTTCATGGATAGGAAGAATTAATATCATTAAAATGTCCATACTACCCAAAACAATCAATAGATCCAACACAGTTCCTGTCAAGATAACAATGCCGTATTTCACAGAGCTAGAACAAATATTATAAAAATTTATATGGAACCACAAGAGAACCCAAATATTCATAATAATCTTGAAAAGGAAGAACAAAGGTGGAGGAATCATGTTATTTGATATCAAGACTGTGCTACAGGCCATAGTAATCAAGGCAGCATGTCACTGGCCTAAAAACAGATACTCAGATCAATGGAACAGAATAGAGCCCAGAAATAAACCCACATCTTTATAATCAACTAATATTTGACAAAGGAGGGGAAAACATACAATAGGGTAAAAATAGCCTATTCAGTAAATAGTTTTGGAAAAATTGGACAGACATATGTAAAAAAGTGAAACTAGGCCACTATCTTATACATACACAAGAATACACTCATAATGAATTAAAGACTTAAGTTTTAGGCTGGAAACCATAAAAATCCTAAAAGCAAACAGATAGTAAAATCTTGGCCATTTCTCTTAGCAGTATTTTTTCCTCATACATCACCTTGGGCAAGGCAAACAAAAGAAAATAAGTGAAAAAGTGGGACTACATCAAACTAAAACATTAACACATTGAATGGGGGAACATATTTGCTGATACAACTGATCAGGGGTTAATATCCAAAATTTATAAAGAATTTGTAACACTCAACACCAAAACAATCTAAAAAAATGGGCAAAGGATCTGAATAGAAACATCTCCTAAAAAGACATACAGATTGTCCACAGACTTATGAAAAGATGGTCAGTGACATTAATCATTAGAAATGTAAGTTAAAACTATAATAAGGCGTCACTTCATACCTATCAGAATGGCTTTTATCAATAAATCAATGAACAGCAAGTGTCAGAGAGGGAGGATGTGGAGAAAGGGGAACCCTAGTGCACTGTTGGCGGAAATATAGATTGGCGCAGCCCCTGTGGAAAGCAGTATGGAGAGTTAGCTAAAAAAATTAGAAATGGAACTGTCTTATAACCGAGTGATTCCACTTTTGGCGATTTATCTGAAAAAAACCCAAAATGTTAATTTGAAAGAATATACAAGTATGCACCCATGTTCACTGCAGCGTTACTGCCCAAGTGTCCAGCAATAGATAAGTAGTTGAGATGTTCATTGTGTAAATGTGGTACATTTATACAATGGAATACTACTCATCAGTAACTAGGAAAGAAATCTTACCCTTTGGAACAGCATAAATAGACCTAGGGAGCATTATGCTAAATAAAATAAGTCAGTCAGAGAAAGACAAGTGCCATATGAGTGATCATATGTGGAATCTAATGGAACAAAACTAACAAACTAGAGACAGACCCATAGATAGCAGGTTGACAGCTGTGGGGGTGGGCAGGGAGGTAATTGTGGTTGCAGGACTAGGTTGTGAGATTGTAGGGATTGAGCAAGAAGAAAAACCTATGGACAAAGGACAACAGCGGAGATTGGCTGGGGCAAGGTGGGCGTAGGGGGATGTTGAAGAGGGTATGGGGGGATAAGTGGTCATGGAAAAGACTTGAAGTGAGCACATAATACAGTGTACAGATGGTGTGTTATAGAATGTTCTACCTGAAGCCTCTATAATTTTGTTAGAAACTATCATCCTGATAAATTCAATAAAAAAATAAAAGATATTCCATTGATAGTAATGTAGGTGGCTCTGGGTTATATTTTGAGAAGCAGTGCACTAGAGAAGACTTGCACAGATCAAACACTAAGTGGTGGATTTTAATAGATTTAAGATCATCAGGTTGAGAGTGACTGCTGATTTGCTTATGAGTGTGTGTGGTCATTCATTTTCTTAATTAGAGTAGAGTGGTTCTAGAGTTTCTGTAATTGTCTTCAGAATTATTCAGAGGTTACACTCAACTAAACTTTATTATTAGTAACACCGTTCCTTTTTAGTTGGCTGTAAGTGGAATTATTGTCTCAGCAACACTCATATAAAATATGTTTTGTTTATTCTTTATATGCATTTGTAATCATGGAAGGTTCCTAATCCAGATACTGTTTTCAGGCAGTCTGCTGAACTAAATAAACTGCGGCAGGATTATGCTAGATTGGTGAATGAGCTGACTGAGAAAACAGGAAAGCTGCAGCAAGAGGAAGTCCACAAGAAGAATGCTGAGCAAGCAGTTACTCAGCTGAAGGTGATATATTTCCACCTTTATTTATCATCTCATAAATAATATAGATATGCAACTCAGTTTCGTGACCTAAATGTATATATGTTTTGGAAATGTAGTTTGAGGCGTAAAGGAACTTGTAATGCTCTCCCTATATAGAAGTGTAGGCACTAATGTAAGAATTGAATATAGGTTTAAGTTTGAAGTTAAAAACTTTTTGAAGATAGGAATAATGAAATTAGGTGATTAGCTGATTGACAGGTATAAACAGTGGAATTTTATCTTATATGTAGACGTTAGGGTTTACCAGTATAAAGCAAAGATCATGTAATTAAAATGATGTTCAACATCACTTACCCAAAACTTGGATTTCTTAGTAAGTTCAGTACAGTCTACTTTTCTTACAACATTAGGATAGATTTTTTTTTTCTTGCTTGAGCACAAGAGCTAGGAATGCTACAGTATCTTTTACTTGAACCATATACATAGCATGTGAAAATCACAGTTTCATTTAGACACCAGAATTTCTCTTTAAAGGCTTGATAGGGTGTTAATGTTCACACTGAGAAGAGAAGGGTTTGCTGTGGCTGACTGAGAGGGGAGTAGATTTGTTTCTCATAAACTTAATAGCATATGTAGCCCAGCCAGGTGGGTCAGTTGGTTGGAACATTGCCCTGTACAACAAAAGGTTGTAAGTTCAGTCAGACACATACCTTGGTTGTGGGTTGGATCCCTGGTCAGGGTGTGTACAAGAGACAACTGGTTGATGTTTTTCTCTCACATTGATGTCTCTCCCTGCCCTTCTCTCTCTCCTTCTCTCTCCCTTCCTCTCTTTAAAATTAAAAAAAAAAAAAATCTTGATAGAATATGCACATTAGTAGAATGATGGATAGAATGGTCTTTTCCAGGCTGGTGCAATCACTGGAAAACAGTATGGGGTTTCCTTAAAAAACTAAAAATGGAACTGCCTTTTGATCCAGCAATTCCACTACTTGGACTATACCCAAAGAATCCTGAAACACCAATTCATAAGAACCTATGCACACCTATGTTCATAGCGGCACTATTTACAATAGCCAAGTGCTGGAAACAGCCTAAGTGCCCATCAGTGGATGATTGG